>VUQJ01018465.1:15987-31721 GCA_015108635.1 Andinoacara biseriatus | reverse complement strand
CAATCTAACTCCATCCAGATCCCACTGGAACACATAAGCCTGTACTATCCCCGTACTATAAGCTTTGGGGGGATTTCAGTCATTTTAAGGCATTTTACTTGTCCAGCCTGGATTGATGTTGAGTAAAGCAGCTCCCAAAACTAACAAACCCGCAGATAAAGCTCTTCAGGGTTGGTTGAGGACAGACTAAAGTGCAGGAGAGTGAGTGAGAGAGTGAGACAAAAAAGACATACAGAGGGATGCTGTGTGGTGGTGTGAGATGACCAGAGGCCTTGAAATTCTTCACACTGAAATGAATGTGGAAAAGTTTCTAGATTGATGCCAGGTCCTGCAGTTTTTCTGGTTGTAATGTTGAGGTTTTGCTGTGAGCAGGGTGGGTTGGTATAAAAGCTTTTACCAGCCGTTAATTTGGGAAATAATACTTAATGACAGTCTTTATCCACAAATTAAATTGTGTTTTTACAGTACTGAACAGTGCTGAAATAAATGAAGCCAGGATGCATGGTTCTTCATTTTGTACTTTTTCTCAAGTTCAATATGACGTTAAAAAAAATAAAATTAAACACAGAGACACTGGCTGTATTGTTAAATACTGTATATGAATCACAAGACTGTAGGTGTGCTGCAGGTGTGTTGATCCTAGTATTACTCCTAACTCATCACATATGGATGAGTGTATCAGGCACTACTGGCATCACATCTAAATGCACTGTATACCCTTCACCATCACTCTTTAGGTAGGCAGGGTTAGAATTATGAATAGGCTCATTTTATCCCAACCCACGACCTTTTCTTTAACCTAACCAAGTAGATTGGGAGCCAAAATCAAACTAAAGAGTGAAAGTAAAACTAACCCCTGTGTGAAAACAAATGAAACTCACTTGTGTTATTCATACCCCTGCCACCTCGCTTGTCTCTGAATGGGGGGTTTGTAGCTCTTTGAAACACGAACATTTGCACTGAGCATCCAATTTTGGAGCAAAAACACTTTTTACACAGTTGTGCAGATGTCTGAGATGCGCCTGTGTCTCAGCCAGTTTGATAAACCAGCAGTATCTGATGCCATGTCAGTGAGAATGGCTTGGTATGTTAAATACTCCCTCCGCTCGTGCATACTTCTACAGGCTGTTGCCTTAAATGAAAACAATGAATCATTTAACCTGCCTGAGTGAGCAAAAGTAAAAAAAAAAAACTGCATAACACTACTGCAGAAAGAGCATTCTGCTTCATCTAAAAAGCCGGGGCTACTAATGTTATCTCCAACAAACACATCATTACTCTCCTCCATTCAACTCTTTTTGTTTTTGAAGTGTCTCCCTCAGGCAAGGCTTTCTCTAGAAAACTGTAAATATCTTTGCTAGGTGAATGGTTGAGATTACAAGTGCATTAGTGTTATCTCTGCTGGTGCAGCTCTCCTGGTGATTTATAGCTAAGGAGTTTAAGAGCAAATAAAGTTTTTTTTCCTTTTTTTTTTTTTAAATTCATGAGCAAGATAAAATCTTACAACACATTTTTTTTTCCCATTTAATTTACTTTTCAGAGCAAGTTGTACCTTTACCAGAACAGGGCAAACACTTGGTTATAAAGGCTTAATAAGAATTTGGGAACTACAATTTACAAGTTCTCCATAACATTAAAAGAGACAGTGTATACTCAGCCATGCAAGTTTTATCATAAATTTAAAGTTGTTAGAAAGTCCAGTTCGTCATCACTTCCCCTGCTGTTTTCTATAACCGTCAGTGCAAAAGAAAGAAAAAACATTGGTCACACCCGGTTTGTGATAGATGGATGAACAGAAAACAAATAAAAAAAAAACAGAAAAAAAATAGAAATCCTTCCTGCAACCCCTGATTGTTCAACCCCTTATTTCATGGACACATTACTGCATGGTGTGACTATTTCCCCTACCACTACACATTCACTTGATTGCACCAAATTTCAACAAGAGCGAAAATGTAATGTGGAAAATGTAGAGAAAAAAAAAAGTGCTTTAGGGACGTAAAGATGCACACATTCACACAGGCACTCACTCACAGAGCCATATGGGCGATAGCATAAATGAGGTGGTTGTTTCAAAGAGCATTTTTGAATGAATGTTTACTGCTTCACTGAAACCGTCTCGATTCATCAGCGCTCTCTCTTTCTGCTCTGTGATGAGACAGCCATATGATTTCACTTATCCATGGCCTTGGTCTGGGAGCCTCCAGACTGGGGATAGTGACGAACTAATAATCACCCTTTCCTGCAATTATCCTCCTCCCAAAGCTCCATCATTCTCTGTCTTTTAATTCTTCTTCTTCCCTCTCAGTCACCACTCATCTAGGTTGACTCCTTTTTTCCCTCTCACTTCATTACTCTGTTTATTTCTGTTTCACAATTTAACCTCTCCCTATCTCAAACACATACAAATGTACGTCTTTCCACTACTTTTCACTTAATGCAAACATTTTTGATTGCACCTAATTTGTAATATCAATACTCACTCTTTCTTCTTTGTTTACATTTTTTGTAACATGAAACTTGCTCACCTTTCCTTTTCCAGCCTATGGGGGAAACCCTGGCAGACTGTAGGAATGGGAATACAGGGTGTGCGCCCAATGGTTTATGTAGATAGGTTACTAAATTCCACATCCTGTTACACAATCCTGCAGATGTGTGCTGTATGGGGGCTGTGTGTCTAATTTTTTATAGGGCAGACAGAAAGATGGAAAGACAAATAGAAGATGAAGGAAACAATGCAAGAGAGAAAGCAAGAAAGAACTGCAAAAGATCAAAATCCAGAACGTCTCAATGAGAAGGAGGTCATGCCTGTTGCTCGCTATGACTGGTTACAACTGGTTCCAATATCTAGCTATACTAAAATTTTAGTAGATGACTGCATGAAGTCAACAACATGCTGATGGCTTGTGACAGACTGAGTCGTTAACAGAGGTGGTGATGTAATCCACTTGAGGGCTTTGTGGTGAAACTACTGACGCCCTCGCTGATTGACTCTCTCTTCTGAGATAGCAGGCAGAAAGAGAGTCAAGAGGACTGAGGTGGTATGCTTAATGTGAAATAAAAAGTTAATGACACACTGTGTTGGAGTTCACTCTGACATCGGGTTCATGTGTATTAGCACTCACTCCCATTTGAATCAATGCGCGTGATCAATAAGCCAGTGTCAGACTGTTTTAGCTCAAGCTGGCTGGGGGTCAGTGCTCAGCCACAAATCATGCAGTTCAGCCTGAGGCGTAAGGCCCAGTAAGGCCTTATCATTAGCTTTTGGGTTAGGCTAACAGCCACAGATCCTCCTGCTTTGGCTTCTTCATAGCTGATAGTGATTATTTGGGCTTATTGATAAGCTAATGGTGAATCAGGGCTATGAGGGATTGTTTAGAGAGGATTACCGACTGAAGTAGTGGGGATATAGGGACCATGACGACACTAATGGTGATGCTGATGATGGAGCCAGGCTAATCACTTCAGGATGGAGAGAAGCACAGATGGGGACGTTAGTGAAAGAAGGGAATATGAAAGAGGCAGAAATGGAAAAAAGGAAACATTAAGCATAAAGCATTATAGTGAGGGCTAGGTGACAAAATCTTAGCCTTTTTTAGCTTTAGCTTTAATCTCACGAAAAAAAAAACACGGCCCTAGCTGACTTGGATGGAAATAAGAAAGTAAAACCTTTATTGAAGCAATACCCTGCTTTGCAATCATAACAGCACAATATCTAAACAAAATACACCCATAAATGGCAAAATTATGATTTTAGAAAGCAGCAATCAATCATAGTGTTGTGAAGGATTAGCTTCTGGGCAACATGAATCCATGTTGCATCATTCAAGAAAAAAGTACAAACTTGCTTATGGCTGACAGTTTCACAGCTCAAATAACTTGAATGAAGGAAGAAAACACTTCTAAGTTATTATGACTGCAGATCACACCACGATGTTGGTGCCAGTGGTGCTCATTTACTGTGAGACTGCATTGCAGTTTATTGGAGGATTACATGATTTATTTTATTTAGTCCCGCCACAGTTTTCTACTGTATGTAACTTTGATGAGAAATTGATGAGTGTAAATGATTGAAAGCCAAAGAGATCATCTGCTCAGCGAAAAAGTGGCCCGAGCACTTAAGGCAGAACACAGCTGTGCGACACAGGCCGGTCTGAGATTCAGAGTCTATCAAACACAAGGTGGAGTGACTCGCTCAGATTTCTTCTCTTGTGGCTTTTCAAACAACACTGACAGATGCATACCCCTCCGCACTTCCATTTGTCAGAGATCTATTCCTGCACTTAAAGCAGACACTTTCTCTCTCTCACACACCCATGCACATGCTTAAACACACACACTAACAGCTTACACTACCTTTGTCACCTCCCACACATTGGTTATCTCCAAGGACACAAAACCCACAAGATCCCCAACCCAATTTCCACGCATGCAGCCTAAATGGAGCTGTAAGCAGGCATTAAGCCTGACAGGGAAAAAGGGAACATAAAAAAAAAAAATACCAATGCTGGAGAAAAGAAGAAGGAGATGGATGGAGGGAAATAGGAAGAGCGGGAGGGGAGGGAGGGAAGAAATAGGAGGTGGATTTCTATTTAGCACACTCACTTTCATCTCTGCTTTACAACATACTTAGGCAAGGTTTTGCAGGGAAGGTACGCACTCTCTGGATGGTGCACACAAATGCCCCCCCCCCCTTCTTACCCAGACAGAAAAAGACACAATGAGCCCTCTGTACTTTCTGCACGAGGGGGACACGCACAAAAAATGTACTGCAATCCCTGCCAGATTTAAGAATGTCTTGGTTGGTAGCCAAAGTATCTGAAATAATACTCCACAGCTCACAATACTTTATGTAACTTCTTCTTCTTTAAAAAAAAAAAAAATCAGAGATTAGAGGTGATCTTCTTTCACTGCTAATGCTCCAACCAGTCTGATTGGTGTAGCTGTAGTTTGGACTGGAAGCAGGCCATGAAAGGAGCCATAGGCAGCACTGGGCACCAGTCCAGGATAGAAATATATAGCTGGGTACTTCAGAAATAGATACACATACATCTGACTTAAGCCTCCACTTGGATAATGTTTTTAAATTCCATTACTGAAGCATATGAGTCACATAATACATGGTTCCTATTTGTCCTTATTAAAAGGATTGAGCATTACTTGAAAAATATTTTTATTTATATGCTGTTAGACTGTTAAACATGACTCTTCGTCTGAAGCAATAATCGTGAGACCAAACAGGTATATTTTTTGAAGACTTCTCATAAACGTGCATCCAAAAAGTATGGAACGAAATGAATTACAGAATGACTTTCAGCCATTTGGTATGGTGTTTAAAAGTTTTTTCAAGCACACTTTATGCATTTGCATAATAAAACGGGAGATGTATACAGATAAAAGAAAGAAGGCTAGAGGGTGGAATAAACACAAAGATACATTCGTACAAAAAAGGAAAAAAAAAACAAATAAACAAAAAACACACACATAAGTGGTCCCCCTTCCCCCAAACAACCACACACTTATCAGACTATGAAATGATCAAGGACAGACCCGAATGTAATTTCTTTCTTTCTCAGTCATTCTCTCCTCTTCTATCAAAAGCCTGCGGACCACTGGCACATCTCAGTCTCTGTCTGCAGCTGTGCTGGATGGCCCTTAATGCCAGGGCTGGTTAACTCATCTCCTGTTCTCTTCATCTGTCTCATTCTCTAAATTTACATGCACACTAGCTTACTGAGGAAACCCAGCTTAAGGCACAAATCAAGAAACATGTTTTCATTCACTGCAGCAGTTTACTTGCCACATGTTTGCATCCCATGTCTCCTTTACTGACAGCTGCTGGATAGTCGAAAGCAGGCGAGAAAGCGCAACCAGTTTGTGTGCTTTTTGTACAGATGTCCCACATCCTGCAAATGGCACACTTTAGACTTTGTTTCACTCTGATTTGGATCTATGATAATTTATTTATTTTGGATTCAAGGGCACGCAATTTGGAGAAACTTTAAAGACATAAAGCTGTACAGCTTCATCTGTAAAATATGAAGATCAAAGAAATTCAGCAGAACCCAGAATCCTTCACTTCGCGAGCTGCTAGTTGGACATAAACCATAGATACCTTACTGTGACAGTGCGTAAAATAAAAAACCATCCATCCATCCATCCATCCATCCACAGAATAAAACAAAAAAAACCCCCAAAACTCCTGAGTGGGTGACTGCCTATCTGATGTAGTCAGTCTGTCGACTCACAGGGTTAATGAGCTGTCTCGCTGTCTGGCTATTGCTACATGACAGAAGCTTATCTGACCAGTGGCCAAGACAGTAGCCATGCTGTTCACAGAATTCCCATCTTGGAAACTTTCAACTTTATCAAGACCCCTGCTTCCACCAGACTTTGGTTTGATCTGAATCTGACAAACTGAAACACAGAATCAGTGACAAACACATTCATGGCTGTGATCAGAAAACACACTTTGGTGAGATTCCTGCTAGAGATGTTGGGCAGAGCTACCCACTTCTCATAATTCTAAATCAATTTTATAAAAAATTATGACACTACTACAACAAGAATGTACACCTGCATATTATATCCATGTAATGCTGGGTTTGTGTGAGCAGTGATGCTGAATTATCTTTAACCCGATAACCTCTTATGTCCATTCAGTGATGAACTCTTGTCTTTTTGCCTGTGACACCTGCACGGGCAGAGTAATTTTAAAATATACTCATACCATGAGGTGCTAGAATTAACAAAAAATAAATTCACAGAAAAGCCAACATGACACACAAGACCACTGAACAAGTTGACCATCAAGAGCTAGGTCTACGCTAGGTCTCATCATCCACTGACTTCTCCTCACTATTTGGCATTAACAGTGGGCTGTCTGTATGTCAGCTGCCCTTTGCTTGACCCAGTCAGTCACCCAGAGGAAGGAGTGATTAGCAGGACTGTAGAAGCAGGAGCCCACCTGCTCTGACTCAATGGAAGCCCTCACACAGCTAGCTCGCTAGAGTCAACAGAATTTTAATCACATATACAAAGACACACTTGCACAGACAAAGACGCATGTACACACAAAGACACATAAGTGCTCACACACACACACACACACACACACACACAGACAATTATGCACACAGGGAATGCTCCCTCACACGTACTCCCTCACTGACTCTTTCATCCTAACAGATAGATAGAAAGAGGAAGGAGGCAGAGGAGTGATAAAGGCCCAGACAGCAGTGAAGTGGGGGTGAGGGGGGGAGGTAGGGAGGTAGAGAGGGAGGGAGGGAGGAAGGAAGGGAGGAGGAGGAGCGTTTCCTGGAGAGACGGGGCAGGCAGGATATGCAGAAGGAGAAGGAGGAGGAGAAGGAGGAGGGAAAACACAGGGGTGGCTTGTTCCAAGCAAAGGTTGTGTCCTTACAGGGGCTCTGTACACGCTGGTGTCAAACAGAAGGGACAAAACTCTGCCTGGCCACTTCCTAATGTACACCATTACACGGACAGAAGCACAACTCCGGTTCAGATATGTGGGCTTGTGCACAGGCAAACACAAATCCACATGCAACCATAGCCATTCCCACATCACAGGTGGCTGTTTTGATTCAGGTAATGAAATACAGTTTCTGTCTTGCAAGTTCTAAGGAGACAAAACCCTGGAGGACTCTACAATATATCCTGTATGTAACAGGATCTCTCTTTTCTCCTTTTCTCCGTCTGAGTCTCTTTTTTTCTGGCAAGCCTGTTTTGTTGACTGCTTTTCTTCAGCCTGCTGCCCCTTCTATTGCTGTCTGCCCCCTTTCTTTCCTTCTCTGCCTCTCTTTTTGCATCTCTCTCGCTCTCTCGGCACAGTCTGGGTTGTCAGGCCTGTAATAGAGCTGCCATTGTTTGATCAGGGAAGCAACAGGAACTGTACCCTGTTAACCCAGCTCTGCTGGTATGCGTGCATTTGTGTATATGTGTGAGTATATTTCAGGAAGGTGCACGTCATTGTGTGTGGTTATGTATATAATCTATGGTTGCCAGTAATGTGTGTGTGTCTGATAACAGTATACATTTCTCTCCAGTGAATAAAGGGGTTTTCTGTTTGAAGTGTAAGCAAGCATGACATTAGGCTTTACATGGAACAAGCCCCTCTCTTCTTTGCTTCTTATGACTACAAACTTCCCTCATGTACTCTTAAAGGACTCGACCTCTAAACATGACCTCTCATTGCTCCAGCTTTTTTTCATAATTGCATGCTCACACACAGGATTTATTAGAGACTGTACTGTAACAATTCATTTTCACACATGCTTTCCTTACCCTACCCTCTAACCCTTTCTTTACCATTCTCTCTTTGCTTTGTATACTGTTAATACCCCCATCCCAAATCTCCAAATACCCCCATCTCAAGTTGCAGGACCTGTCTCTCATGCCTGTGTGTGTGAATGCACATGTGTGACGCTCCATTAACTCTAGTGGTGACAGGCCTTTGATGCGGCCACTGCTCCTTAATCCCAACAATGAGGGAGGGGAACAAGGGGGAAAGACAGAGCGAGGGAGAGCGAGAGAGAGAAGGAGAAGGAAAGCCCTGGTTCAGGATCAGGATCAAGTTCAAGTTCAACCTCAGAGCTTAAATTTTATTTTCTTTTTTTAGTGGAATGGAAATTGAAATCATTAACAGGGAAGACATCATTAATCCATTAGTATTGTTCAACAATACAGGATAAAATACAATTAAAAATACATTAATATAAAAAAGCATTTTGTATAATGTCTAAATGCTCAACGTTTGACATCAAAAAAGGGGAGGAAAAAAAGGTTTCTCAGTTTCAAGAAACTTCCTCAAGGACTTCAAGAGATACAGGATTCATGAGAATGGGATGATAGATATAAAACTGGAAAAGCAGGAGCCTTGACTTTGACTGGCAAAGGCAAAGGCAAAGAAAAACCCAAAACCAAACAACGAAAAAATTCAATTACATGTTGGAATTCAGAATACTCATAAGTGTACTTCTGAGTACTTTTTGACTTAAAATTCACTTGATTAAACAAATTAGATTCTCAAAACTTGCCTTACAGTAGCAGGAAATTGGAATAAAATCAACGGAAGTGAGACAACACCAAAAAACAAACAAACAAACCCCCCCCCCCTCATAAGCTAGCACTTTTTAACAGGAAGAAACCTCCATCAGAACCAGGAATAGGGAGGGGCAGCCATCTGCCGTGACCGGTTGGGGTTGAAGGGAGGGAGACAGGACAAAGGTCATGCTGTGGATGAGAGCCAGAGATTGATAATAACTAATGATTAAATGCAGATTAAATGCTTGGTGTATAAACACCAAGAGTCAAAAGAGGTGAGTGAAAAATAAATGTGTGATTCATCATGGGAAGCCCCCAGCAGCCTAGGCCTATTGCAGTGTAACTAAGGGAGGGTTCAGGGTCACTTGATCCAGCCCTAAATTGAAAGTTATAAGTCTAATCTTAAAAATAGAGAGGGTGCCCCACTCCTGAATCCAAGCTGGGAGCTGGTTCCACAGATGAGGGGCCTGAAATCTGAAGGCTCTAGAAGTAATAGATGCATTGATTAGCTTTTCACAATCACAATATGTTTCTAATTTTAGAAAGCAGTCCTACAATATGTGCAGTGAAGGACATATCCTGGTCAAAAATGAATCAAAGATTCCTCACACTGGAGACCAATGCCGGGCTGAGTAAAATAACTTCAGTTTTATTTGAATTTTGGAAGCAGGAAATTAGAGGTCATCCAGGACTCTATGTCTTTAAGACATTCCTGCAGTTTAACTAATGTGTGTGTGTGTGTGTGTGTGTGTGTGTGTGTCTGTGTGTGTGTCTGTGTGTGGCTTCATGGATAGATAAAGCTGGGTATCATCTGCATAGCAATGAAAATGTATGCTATGCTTTCAAATAATATTGCCTAAGGGAAGCATATGTAATGTAAATACAATTAGTCCAAGCACAGAACCCATAATTAACCTTAGTGTGTGAAGAAGACTCCCCAACTGTTGAAGTTCACTCAGAAAGATTAATCAGAAAGAAAAAGAAAAAGAATAGTAACATGTCCTAACTTTTTGGGGGCTTTCTTTTTCAGAGAAGCCACAGTATCCAGAGTTGTACGCAGCAAGGATGTAACACTGTTAATGAGATAATCGACCTCTGTGGGAGTAAAGTTTATAAAGCTGCTTTGTATTGTTGTGGCACATGGCACCGAAGAGCATAATAATGGAGGAATTATATCCTTAAACCCAGTTACAGCACTTTCAGAAAGACATCTACTGTACTGATATTTATTTCCAGCTGCTGTGTAATCCATCATTGTAAATTTAAACATTATTAAGAAATGATCAGTCAGAAGAGGGTTTTCAGTTTCTATGCCTGTGTCAGAACAAGATCCAGAATGGGATTAAAGTGGTGGGAGGGCTCATTTACATTTACAAGCCAATCGAGTCTAATAATAGATTAAATGCAGTGTTGACGCTGCCATTTTCAGCATCCACACAGATGTTCAAATCACATTATTTTATATGAGCACTAAATCAGTTATAAAAGTCTGAAAACAGTTTTAACTGATGTACTCTTTGGGACAGTTGAGGATGCTATATCTTCCTTTCTTTGTGAATATTTAAGATCCTTTTTTAAAAATGACTTTTAGTTTATTTTTTTGGTGGTCTGCAGGCAGACAGGAGCTAGGAGGAGAGAAACTGCAGAGAGGCATTTAAGGCTTAATTAATTCTTAAGCTATAGCAGTTGTTTTTTTTTTTTCAGTTATCTGAACGATCTTTGAGTTCTAGCCAAGATTTTCCCAATGACTGTGTTATAGGTCACCTATCCACATTTGATTGTTGGCAATTTATCCACTTCAATGCAAGCTTTAGTTGTACTGGTTCTGTCTGCGTTAAATGAAAAACTTTATGTTAAACATTCCTCATAGACGAGACGTTAATCTGAACAATGTATCTAGACTCATTAATTATGAAGATACGAGAAGACAGCGTGCTCTGTTACCTCCTGTGGGTGTTGAGTGATTAACAGGAAAAATGCTTAATGCTCAAGAAAATACAATGGGTCCCTTGGTTCCATGCCCACAGTGATGGGTGTATTACCTTGTTCTGTGCGGTTGTTTTTCATCCAGTTTAAGAAAGAACAGTATAATGAATGGCTTCTTCAAAAGAGAGGAAACTAAGCTCTGCTATCTCAGATTTTTCTGAGTGCGTGCAGACACAGCCGCAAATGATGGAGGGAGGAAGTGAAAGCAATACAGTCTACTACCAAAGGGATAATGACACACACATCTACACCGATTTTAAATCAAAATATAACTGAGTTCATGTTTCACATAAAAGAACTGCAGAACACAGAATGGAGTCTTGGAGTGCTCCGCATGCACCATCATGAATTCAGATACTTTAAGCATGAAAACAACACATCTATAGCAGCCACAATCTACTCATTTGAAGTTTTAAGTTAACGCAGTCTCCTCTAATGAAACAGTTGTAACATTTAGGAGTACTGCCTTGGAGCTTTACATTTCAGAACATGTTTAGCTGTGCATATGCAGTCTTGCAATAATTAAATTTCATTAACCCCACATAAATGCAGGAAGTTGTAAAAGTCTCTTCCTCGTGTATTTCAATGTGAAATGTACCTCTTTGATCCCTTTAACTACTGCATAATAAGTCCTGCACATCTGCAGGTGTGCGTCCTCACTTCCACCCCACTCATTTTTTAAGTTAACTTGATCTTTGAGCAATGCATTGTATTTGCATGCAGCAAGAAAACCTTTTTCTCTCTGAAAATAATTCCACTGTTTTAAATCCCTGCTCAATGCAGGATCTTGAAGCCAGGTGGAAAGGTGTCCTGTGGCTAGTAACTGTTGTATATTTCACATATTTTTAGTGTCCTACCAAATGAATGTAAAACTGATGAATACTAAACCAACTTATATTTGAAGGATTCAGATGTTTTCTCTTCTTTTTTGCAATTCTTTGGTTTCTTCAAATGTAACAAGACGTCCTTAAGCAATAGCTCAGCTCATCTTTTTTAAGGTAATCACGTCTATTTTTTTTAAGTGAGCTCAAGTCTTAAGATTACACCGTGTAATGTCTTCATCACAGTGACTGTGTATTAGCATTTAATGAGCTTGGGATTGATTACAAATGTGTAGTTTGGATAAGGACGGCAGACCGCTGGGTGTGGTGGGATCAACACTGTAACAAAGAGGACTTCCACAAAGATGCTCTGCAAGTTTATACTCTGAGAAGACAGCTTTGGCATGTGTTTACCATTTTGCCATCACATAGGGGAAGATCTATGACAAACCCTTCAATTTCTAATCAGAAAGACGTTTTTTTGTTCCTTTTAAATGTCTATCTTCTGTCAGCAATGTGGTTGCTTCACTTTGTCAGGTGGCGTGTGTATGTGTGCATATTTGCGTACGTGTTCACATGAGTGATGAGGTATTTGGCAACCAAAGAGTCGGTTTAATAATAACTTATACATCCCTGGATGTTTTCAGACCCATTTCCAGCTGGGAGCAGCCTGCCTCCAGACTCCAAAGTGAAAGAGAAAAGATGAGAGAGAGGGGAGTTAGAAGAAATGATTAAATAGGACCAAGACAGAAAATGAAGAAAGAACTAAGCTGAAGAAAAAGGGAGGGGAAGTGTGAGCTGACATCTGCCTGGCATCCTCTCACCTTGCATGCTCTTTGACCATTCACTCTCCCCCTCCCTCGTTTTTCATAAAGTAGGAGGAAAAATGACATCGCTCATCTGACTAAGGCAAACATCCAGACCACACAAATCTCCCCCAACACCACTGTCTGACACTTCTTTACTTCTCTAAGGTGCTGGGAGTGTGTGTGTGTGTGTGTGTGTGTGTGTGTGTGTGTGTGTGTGTGTGTGTGTGTGTGTGTGTGTGTGTGTGTGTGTGTGTGTGTGAGAGAGAGAGAGAGACTGAGGATGTCATTTTTTTTTTATAGACCCCTTGTCTCACACTGAGAGATGGTGAGATGAACCCAGCGTCTCTGCCAGGTTTCGACTCACAGAGATTTTGAGGCATATCACACTCTTTAGCTGGCTGGTTCTAGTTGTGTGTATGTGTGTGTGTCCATCCACTGGCTTGGGATCCCTGGATACATTTGACTCTCACACACAACTGATAAAACAGTAGAAGGACATTAGACATTGGCACATTCGTGTGTGTTTTAAAGACACATATACACAAATGCACATACACACGGTGCAATAGAGAGACCCATAACAGCATGAGCTCCAACAGTGCCTCTTTGACAGATTTAAGTAAATAGCAGCAAACAAGCGATTATTTTTGGCAGACCAGGCAGCAGCCCAATCCAAGAACTAGGGGAGGTCCAATGGGAATGGAGGGAGATGAAATCACATAAACAGATGTGATTAAAGTCAATATCATATGTGTCATTACTCATTCAGACGATGCACTCCTTCACTGGACCGCGCTAATACAAAAACAGATGCAAAAGCTCTGCTCTTTTCTTCTTGCTGCTGCACTCTCTTATTTGGGCTTCTTTTAAAACATGCCGTCCTTCTCAGCCTCCACAGACTGCAAGATCTCAGCATCTGCACTACGCACGGAAACCAGTCTGACCATAACACTCTGCAGTAAATGTGTGCATGCGTTTTACTCTCACGCACACAACTTTCATGCTTTGCAGCTACCCACTTGGGAATTCATCCCGTTCATATTTTTTCTTTAAAACATGCAACATGAAGCAGTGTGAAAGGGCAGCAGGATCTGTGTGGGATCTGCAGCTGACATAGTCAAGTTGACCCACTATAAGTGGATTTGTAATCCTCTAGTGGATTTAAACTGTGTTTAACATCCCCACCAGTGTGTGCGTGAGTGTGCATATGTGCTTATTTCATCGGGTCTGCACAGCTGCATGTGTTTCCTTTAGTCACTAACTCTTTTGCCCATGTTGCTTTTCGATCATACGCCACTAATCTTATTGCACGGTGGTAAGCGCAGTGCTTACCTTACAAATGCAGTGGAATTATTAGTGGCATACAGCTGGTACAATTCATTCCTTCTTGTACTTTCAGATAGGCAAGTGTACTATAGCAGAGTGGTGGTGTCACACAAAAGTCCCCACATGTGCAACACACAATCACAGGGTGTTCTGGCTGTGCTCAGAGAGAGGCTAAGCTGCTTTGGCACTGAAATATACTGTCACCAGTCGATTAATCGGTCGTTAACAACACCAGACTAGGCCAGAAAGTCTAATACCAATATGTCTCCATCATATACAGACTGGCTGGTGGAGTCAAAGGGAGATCAAAACTGGAGTTTACTGTGCCATGACCCTAAGTGATAAGTTGAAGAACAAGTCACCTTAGGTAAATCAAATCAAATTCGAATTAGGTACAGATGAACGGGAGAGTAATAATAGGCACAGATGGAGCTGCAGGTGGCACTTGGAGCTAATGTCATGGAGTAACAAGGGGGCAAAACTTTATTTTTTTTTACTTTTATGGATTTATTGCTATTATACTGTGTATTTTCTTTAACAGCTGATAGTTTAAGGAGCAGATTAGTATTTGCAAAATCAGCAACAGATTTAAATCTATAAATGTGTTCCCTAATGGTAATGATAACTGAAAAAGCACAGCTAAAGCGATGATTCTAGAGTTCAGTTAGGAGAGGTAAAGTAAATTTCCAACTTTTAAAGATCAAGGTGCTGTAAGATAAAATTAAACAGGATTTTGTGCCAGGCCACCTTCTAAATTTGCACGGGAAGTCAATAAGCTTAAATCTCGGGAAATTTTTCTCATGTTTGTTTACTAAAAGGCTCATGGATCATTAAGTTAAGTCAAGGTAGGACTGCAGGAAAAAAAACTGCTACAAGAAGAAAAAATAGGTTAAAATAAAGTCTAATTCTGTACCAGGTGCTCCTGGGCTTATGAAGAAGGACATAATCTAATTAGTTCTATTAAAACTATTTAAGGTCCTAAATATGACATTTCTAAGTCTATGCTGAGATGATAAGGAAGAAAGGGTTGACTGAGAAAAATTTAGTGAAGCGCACCTTTGAGTCTGCTGAGATGACAGGAAGTTTATTTAAGGTCAGAAGGTCAAAATAAAAAATGAGGGAGATGAGGGTGTGGGTTTTTCCTTTTTGTTTGTTTTTATGCAGCAATGACACACAGGGGATTTTTTTTTCTTATGGGAGACAAATATAAATATCTTATCTTATCTTATCTTAAAATAGACAGGGATGAGTTTTGGTGCTTGGTTGGCAGTAGCACTGGCAGTGCCACCCAGACAGAGCCCTCAGGGAAAACATTTACTGGCCCTTCACTAACACCTCCTGTGTGTGTGTGTGTGTATGTGTGTGTGTTAGAGTGTACATTAACTGGCCCCCTGCTGCCACCTCTGGGGAGGAGCCGTCCAAGTGCTGAGTGACACACGCTGCTTAGTGTCTTAATGGAGGGAGAGGAGGGGCAGCCAAACCACAGCCTCCAGACTGGGAACTTACAGCCTGTAATTATGGAGAGATGTTAAAGTTGCTCCGTGTGTGCACATGTGTGAGAAAAAGGGAAAAGTAGGAAGATTTGCTACATCCCTCTTTTGCCCAATATCAACTGGATCCTAGGTGTGTGTGTGTGTGTGTGTGTGTGTGTGTGTGTGTGTGTGTGTGTGTGTGTGTGTGTGTGTGTGTGTGTGTGTGTGTGGGTGGGGGTGTGTGTGTGTGTTTTTTTTGT
>VUQJ01018460.1:2159-14363 GCA_015108635.1 Andinoacara biseriatus | reverse complement strand
TTTTTTTTTTACTTAGAGAAATGTGTACTGTATTAAGGAGACTGGGATGCAGTAGATACAAATAAGTAATCACACTTTGATCCTCCTGTAACAGAACAAAGAAGAGCTTTAAAACTGCACTGCTCCTAATGGCCAGCAGGGGGAAACTCATCAGCAATCATCAGCAAATAAAAGATAATCTAAGGAATTGGCTCTTTTGTTTTGTTGGTAAGTAATTTTTATGTCTGTATTCCTCTATTTAAAACAAGCATCCTGCTAACCAGACTAGCTAGCTGATCAGTTGGCATAATACCAGGGTTCAGGAGCTAGATGGCCAAAATGCCGAACTAAGGCTTCAAAAAAGCAGCTCACAAACCATTGTGTGACATTATGTGGGTTGTCTCCACAATGATTACTATGACCAGTAAGCCTTAAGTTTCAGGATCACAACTCTCTGTGTGTTTGCCCTTGTATTTTTGATGAGATCATGATGCAGCTTGAGGAGAAATACCTTTAGGTCGGGGCGGACAGCAGTATGTCAACTTCACAGGTACTTCAGCCAGCAACAGCTTATTGTGTTGATAGTGGCTGGTGAGCTCTCGCAAGCTAGAAAATGATTTCTGGACACCAAAGAAACTGTAGTGCTCATTTTTAATAATGAGACAGTCTTTATAATCAAGTCCAAGTGGGGTCTGCAAAAAAAAGAGGCTGATTTGTGATCAGACTGAAGAATCCACACACAAGACATGGGAAACACTTTTGCATATTGTATTGAGCAGATTCTTCTTTGGCTGTTCCTCAACATGGAGTGGGTGGCAAATTAATTCTTACAGGTCACATGTTTAAATAACGTTTTTGTCCATGTCTGTACCTGAACACAAACAGTGAGGAAAAAGTTGTCAAAGTTCTTGGGACTCTGCCGCAGAAGGAACGTGCCGCCTTTTGATCCTGACCTTTTCAGTTTGTTGACTGCAATCTCGGATCTGCTCAAACAGGATACGGTATATATATTAAACAGGAGCCTGTGAAAGCTGGTGCCTGATTATGTAATTATCAAAATGGCTCACGTTATTGGGCCGTGACAGTGGTTTTTGATTCCCTCCAGGATACTTGGTGGAGCAATGTCTTGCCAGAAGAAGTGGCTTGAGTCTGTGGTCAGTCTGAAGTAACCGTCAACAAGAGACACAAAGGAAAGTGCCTCTTTGAGAGTCTGAAATGTGATTTCCTGTAAAGAAATTAGGCATAAATATGCATATGAAGTTGCATTGCACCTATAAAAGCAAAAGCCTTAACACGTTTAAATTTTTTTTTAATTCACTATCTCTTTCAAGGTATCCTGTAGTTCATATTTTTCATATTAGACAAACATTGAAAACACTCAAATACTTTCTAAAATTAAAAAAAAAAAATCTTTAAGTGTAAAAAATGTCCTTTACCAAGCAGTGGTCATCCTTGCGTGTTATAATCACCATCCTGCTGTCTTGGGGTAACTGCTCATGGGACATCCTCTGTATACTGATGTCAATGATTTCTTGGAAATCACAGAAGGTCTGCCACTCAACTCCAGGCAAAATCTATTTAATTGACAGTAATTTTGGTAGTTTTAGTAGCATAGTAGAGATATTAAAGCAGGAAATTTGTCACAGTGAAAACTAAACTCAATCTTGTTCTTACCAGGCCATCATTAGAACAGGTTTGAATTCCTGTTTCGCCTGTGACCCGCACAAGAGAGTCTTTCATTTTGTTGGAAGAAGATTGAGTCACTCGGAAGGTTTCAGTTCCAAGAGAAGGCTCAATGCCAGCCAGCTCAATCAGGTACTTGAGTTTCAGGCTGCACTCATCTACTGAGCAGTGGCCGAGCTTCTTTAAGAAACGCTTGAGGGTATTTCGAATTCGGTAGCGATCCAGCCGGTTTCGTTTCTGTATGTCATGGCGATGTGACTTGGGAAGGCAGGATTTGTAGCTAAAGAGGAATATTATTTGGTGCAATGACTGAAAACTAGAACAAATTGTTCTACAAACATTGATACAGTCACAACTGTAAATACCTGACAGTCTTGCAGAGATCTCTTACACTTTGGTGACGCTCCTTAGCCATTCTCCACAAATCCAGCACAGCAAGCCCAAGGCATTCCTCTTGGAGACTCAATGGCGGAGCTACACCTGCTTCACTTTCAATAAAGTCATTTCGGAGCTAAGCAGCAAAATAAATAAATTAGAGTTGTTTTCTTTGACATCTCCTAGTATAAAAAAAGCATGCAGATTTTTGTGTCCATATCTTGTATTACATTGTGCAGTAGTGCATGGGTAGACATATCAAAGCAATGAAGACATTTATGGAAAAGAATAATTATGGGGTGAAGTATGACATAAGGGTGTATGGTTGTTTATTTTGCTGATGAATTACATTTCAGTATTGGAAATTGTAAGTGTTTCTTCTTACTGGAAGTTGGGTGAAATACTTATTCTGTGCTTAAGCCAGTAGAATGTGTAATTAATCACTTTCTATCAGTCTTTTTAAAAAAATAATGATAATTTCCTTTTTAAATTAAAGAAAATCTAAAACTTTACTTAAGGAGATAATTTACCTGAGCAAAAAGATAGTCAATGACATTGTAGTCAAGTACTGGATTGGTTCTGTCTCTAGTCAAACTGTAACGGTATGAAGATCTTGGTCCTTGCCTAAACCAGTTTCCAAAGAAGAACCTTCAAACACAAAAAAACTCCATCAAATATCATAGCATAAAACCGTCCTTTACTTACAGATCCAATAAAAAAATTTCAACTCGTGTTGCAAACTGTAATCATTCACAATACTGCCTCAGTTATTCATGAGACAGATTCAGCAAGGTGCTGAAAACATTCCTGAGATTTTGGTCGATATTTACATGAAAGCATCACACAGTTGCTGCAGATTTGTTGGCTGCACATCCATGAATCCATGATTCCTCAGTTCCACCACATGCCAGTTGTGCTCTACTTGACTGAGATCTGGTGACTGTGGAGGCCATTTGTGACCCAATTTGGCAAAATGAGTCGCAAGTTGCAGGGGCTGATTTTTATGCCATGTACAGTGAACTCATCACGTTCAAGAAACTAGAGATTATTTGAGCTTCGTAACAAGGTGTGTTATCCTGCGACAAGCAGCCATCAGAAGATGGGTACACTGCTGTCAAAAAGGGATGAACATTGTCAGCAACAATACTCAGGTAGGTTGCCATGTTACAAGAAACAAGGTAGGATGAATCCATGCATTCATCTGAATGTCACCGTAAAAATCGAGACTGCCACTCACTGGATAGTTTCTCTTTTTCAGATCATTCTCTAAAAACCCTAGAGATGGTTGTGTGGGAAATTCCTAGTAGATCAACAGTTTCTAAAATCCTCAGAGCAGCCCATCTGGGACCAACAATGATGCTGCGTTCAAAGTCACTCAAATGACCTTTCTTCCCGATTCTGATGCTCGGGTTATACTTCAGCATGTCTACATGTCTAAATATAGTGAGGTGCTGCCATATGATTGGCTGATTAGATTTGTGTTAACAAGCAGTTTGAGTGGGTTTACCTATTCAAGGGGTCATTGAGTGTACTTCGACTTTTAATTTCTTTTTTGCATGTGATTCAAATTTAATCTAAAATCCTAGCCCAAATATTTATTTTACTCAGATAACGTCCCATCAAAGAAGACTATTTGACACTCACCTGACTCTAAAGTGAACCGTTAAGTTTTCATCAGTGTCAAACAGGTGTGATGGTGGATACCAAAATGAGAGGTCTGCAGATGCCAAACCAAAAAGACTCAGGTATACTGGCAAGATTCCTGGAGGAAAAAAAATTAACAACATCACGAATAATGCTGACAAAATTAGTAACTTGCTGCTAAATTTTCCTAGTGGATAAAATTTTTCTGATTTGTAAGCATATATGTATACATATGCATAACAGTCTTACCACATTTTTTTCCTGCTTGGATGCAGACATTTTCAGCAGATATTTGTCCAGATGTAATGTGTAAAGTTGTTGCTTCCTTTGTGGCAGGGAAGAGGTAGAGATGTACTTGTAGATTAGGAACAGTGCTTGAACTGGACCTCTGGCTGCCTCCTCTGTCTCTGATGACCAGAGGAGTTGACTCTTCCTCGCTGAGATCCATGGATACTTCTGAGAATAAAGCCAACAGCCAAACATCAGAAAATAGATTTAGAGGCAGCCAGGTGACCAGAATGGAATTGAATCTAACTTACACTGAAACTCTTACTAGCTCTAATTGGGTTTTTGGAAGTATCTTGTCAGCTTTATGTGTTCCAATTGAGCTTCAGAAACCTGGATGAGCCCCAAACCACTCAGCACGTAAAATGTTGAACATTTCATGTTAATGAAATGTCATCCAATACTATACATATAAACAAAGCAAACCAAAGATATGTTTCATATTGCCTTTCCCAATTACATGTGCATCAATGCTGGCTGGGATGTGTGGACAAGACTATTTACAAGGCCAACTGTCACTGGAGATTTTTGTTAACTACAGAGGAATTTGTGACCTCAAACAACATCCATTAGGAGTAAAGTCGCATGTGGAGCTAAAGGATGTGGCCCCCCTTCCAAATAATAGGCAGTGATAAATAGTGGATGATTACTTGAAACTCATAAACTCCCAAGGAGTGTATGGGATTAGATAGATCCCTCAGACATTAGATAGTGCTTGTTATCAGGGTGTCCTAATAGCTCTCTTTCACAGTACGTCTTTTGTCCTGTCTCCCTCCCCTCATCCCCAGATGGCGCCCCTCCCTGACCTTGATTCTGCTGGAAGTTTCTTCCTGTTAAAAGGAAGTTTTTTCTTCCCACTGTTGCCAAGTCCTTGCTCATCAGGGGTGGGCTTATTTTGGGGGTTTTCTCTGTGTTATTTTAAGGTCTTTACCTTACAATATACTGTGGTTTGAGGTGACTGTTGTGATTAGGCACTATATAAATTGAATTGAATTGAATTGAATTGAATTGAATTGAATTGAATTGAATTGAATTGAATGAAATTGAATTGAATTGAACTGCATTGAATTGAATTGAATTGAATTGAACTCAACTGAATTCAACTGAATTGAAATGAATTGAATTGAATAATGGATGTGATAGTGGGAGGTTCTTGGGTAACACAAAGTCATGCATTAGAATAGAATAGAATAGAATAGCATGACTTTATTGTCATTATACAGAATGTCCAATGAGATACAGTGATACAGTACCCGTGCATATCTGGCAGAGTCCTGCCTGGGCTGTGTGGACTGGAATTTCTGGTATTTATTCTTTTACTTATTCTGCCTTGGACTCCCTGGTGAACAACAATGAACCTATTATTTTGGTATTCCTGAAGAATAATTGTTTTGAGTGTTTTGTAAAGTAAACTTAAATATAGCCTTTGGCTGTCTGTAAAACAAATTATGAAAAAAGTAGAATTCTCTCATTGTTCCACATGCATGTACGAATATGTTGTGTAATTTTATATATATGGTGCTCAGCAAATTTATTATATTTAAGTTTATTTTTAAAGCTAAAATATAATTATTGTTGTCATCCATGAATTTTGAAATTGACTGTTTTACAAAAAAGCAGAAAAAAGAGTAAAGTCCATTAAGATGCCAATTTAAAGTCATTTACTTGCATTCCCAACCAGCACCAAAAGCACCATAAAACAGTGTACCAGTGATATGATTGCGAACAAGTCAGGGGTCTGTCCATGATTAGCTGAAGCTCTGAAAAACAAATGTACATGTATGCATGCATGTATTCGTTTGAAAAATTATTCAAATGCTAATATGTGATAGGGAGCTAAAGGGCAAGCAGTCACCAAATATGAGCAGCAGAACTGTTCAAGTCAATAGCACTCAAATTATTTAAAGGTAAACAAGTCCTTAAATGTCACTTTGTGTTCGTAAACATTAGTACAGGCTCTTGCTCTCATAGAATTCAATTGTATGGTACAGAGTCATATGCATAACCAGATTTCTGTGCCTTCTAGAGAAACGTCATATACTGAATATAAAGTAAACCTGGACAGCCCCCATGTACAAAATTAATGTCCATGTAAAAACATTCAGAACAGTTTTGAAAAGTCAATTGTAGGCTTATGGGGATTCCCACCCTCAAGTGAAACTGCTTACCATTACTGTGCTGTAGCCCAAATGAACACTATGTAACAGCATGTGAACCACTGAGTACTATACAACAATAAGTAAAATTATTTCACTTCCCCATAAATGTATTTCGAATACATTATTCACACTATGAGCAACGTTTTAAAAAATGAAAAACAATCAACATAAACACTTCTGATATAAAATGGCATCACTATTAGTAAGTCAAGATAACATGTTAGGATTATGGACATATTATGAAAGGATCCACACTTTGAATAGCAGTTTATAAATAGCTAAAGACAGAGATTAATCCATAGAGCAAGCACATTCTTTACAATGTGAAGTAAGGCTTATTGATACAAAGTAGAAGTCTTGATATTTCTTAGCAGGAAGTACGTAAAAATAGCTTTATACTTACAGGATTATGAGTTGGTGAAATCACTTATTGGAAATTTTACCGTCACATGTGACCAACAGAAGTCCTCATTTTGCTGTTTTGTATCTGTAAACAAAGACTTATTTCTTTGACTTTTGCGCTACGTGTCTGTCTGTGTGAGACAGGAAGTTTAAAAGGATTTCCTGATTTTGAGAAAACACATCAACTGTTTGTCATCAGTCTGTTCTCATCCCACACATACCCGCACTTTAAAAACTGAAATACTGATGTCAGAAATTATGCAACTTTTCACCGTAATTACCTGCCCATCATACACAATACATGAGTATTTGCATACTACTCCTTCCTATTGCCCAAATGAATCGATTCATGTGAAAAAAACATTTTAATGCATTTAACAAACAAAAATACTCTCAATAAAAATAGCTGAACTTAATTCATTTTGTGTACCACAGCTTAGTCCAAATGTTTCTCTTGTGCACCTGGAAATAAAACGTTCAATGCAATAAAATATATTGAGCACATTTATGCTTCCTAGAGGATGTTGGGCAAGTTTGTTTTCCTCTATTATCAACCTATATTATTGTATTCTAATGACCCCTTACTCTTCTTTCAACCACACTAGGAGGGAACGTTTAGCAGAATTGCAAATATTTTGTTCATTCAGCCAATGCTATGATATTGCAGGGTGTATTTGGCATTGAGCTATTCCAGTGGAGCACAGATTATTCTTTTTTTACATTATTTTACAATAACTGGTTTTAAGGATGAAAGCCTCATTGGCCTCTTTGTAAACATGATAACTAATGTCTCTTCAAAAGTAAAACTCAGACAAATCAAACAAAAAAAATTCTAAAATTCCTGTTAATTAAAGCCCATCTTTTGACTCATCTTTTTAGGATTGACTGTAAAACTTGTCATCCTGTCTTGGAAGACTTTATTGTTGAATGGTCAAAGTGATGTCATGATTCACATTAAGTGGAAGATGATCCACTATGAACGCAAATGCAGCTCCGCAGAAAGAAATCAACCGATCTGACATTACAGGAAAGAGAAACAGCTGACAGCTGTGGTTTCCTTGTTCAGCACTTCGGTTTTAAGCAGTTTCCTGTTATAGCTGTAATAAAACCACCTGGTCACAACAGCAAACGTTTCAGGTAATTCTTGTAATTGCTTATTCTTTGATACATATTATTTTCTTTTTCATTCCCTTTTTTCTATAGTTGTCAATTTCCCAGTTAGATTTAACAGCTAGTTTAACAATCTGTCTTGGCTGTAATAAATCCCACATCAGACCTTTTCAAACCTCATCTGCAGTTAACGGATTTCTGGAGGTTTCAACAGTGTGATCCAGTGAGCCATTGCTTGGCTTGTCATTGGTTAAATTCCTGGAAAATTATGATTCATAGGTGTTAAGCACTGATGCTTGCAGTGTTTATACTGACAAGCTGATGTTTACTGTGTGAGAGCTTGCAGTGTGGGTGCTTAAGCGGGTCATTAAGAGTAGGCGGGCAGGTGAGTTGTTTCCTGTAAGAATCTATTCTTCTTAACAGGAATCCACAAGGAGAGGCCTGATTACTATTACTAGGCACAATGATCTGGTGGAGACTGATGGAACGGCCTGGTCCTTAAATCCTCAGCAGGAGATGAGGAATCCTGTCACGCACTGCCAGGAAGGGGGCGAGGAACAGGCGGAACTGTCAAACCATGACAAAAGGACAATCCAGACTGACAGACAGAGCGGCGTTAGCATCCACCATAATGCTAGCATGACTAAAACCTGACAGATATGAGGATGATTTTTTAGGCTAAATTGTCCTGTATTAGCTAAGGTTTAATTGTTTTTGAAAAACTGTTGTTGGATCCAATGAACTGCAATAAAGAATATACACTTGAGGGATTGTTGAGGGTTTTAAATTTGACCTGCCAGACAAACACTGGAAGGTCACATCAGTCTATCAGTTTAATTTGACCTTGAATGAAACAAATATGTTTCACATTAGGACGGGATCGTAAAGTAAAACGATTGAATTAAATGTCTCTTTATCTAAAATTCAATTTGCCACGAAAATGTACCTGTTAACTGTTAATCACTGTCATGTGGCCTGAGAGGAGCAAATATTTTATTTTTTTCATAAAGAGAGAGTGAAAAGAGGGGTGAGAAGAAGAAAAACTCAGCACAGCAAATCCAACTGGGAGTTGGAGGTGTCAGGTCTTTATTCTATTCTATGCTAAATATGATCTCAAGTACAGTTAGTGCATTAACAGCTATTCATATATATATATAATTATATTTTATAATTTTGCATTTATTTTGTGTGGTAGTATTTTGACTATGAAAAACTTGCAGACACTTTTATTTAGATAATATTGCAGCTCTCTGACCTTTTTTCAAGATCAACTTTCATAAGACTACACCCTAGTAACACATTTGATGATCATGTTCCACTATTGTCTGTTGTATTAACACTACTGCAGACATTACGACTTCCAAGTATGTATCTTACGCTAACATACAACATCTCTGTCTGTCTGTCTGTCTGTCTTTGTCTACAACTCGGGCACAAAGGTCCATCTCAGGCCCGACAAGGTTCTTATCTATCGCAGATATTATGATGTTATCATAATATCTGATAACATCAGATATTAAGCACCTAGCAACTGGATTAAATTATCCATTTATAGGATTTGTGCAATTATATTACCATATGACAGCATATTATCATTTTAATTTCATGACAGTAAGATCTTTTTCTAAGTGTTGCTCATCAGCTCCAGTCTATCATCCAAATCCTACTGTATTCGTTTGGGTTTTTTTATATTTGCATATTGTGATGTTTATTAGTGTATTATTGTTACATTACATCATTTGACATGCTGAAGTCAAGTTTACTGTATTTAGAGATAAAAAAAAAATATTGAATGCTCTTAAAGCCATGGGAAGTAGTCCAGAATACAAAATCACCTTTTCTCAGCATGTGCATTTTTGTCAGGTGCATGTTACTGACATGTAGGTGAGGCATAACACAAATAAATGTATGACTAATGTGTTAAAACAAATTTTTAAAAAAAGATTTTGACCTCTGTATTTTTTTATTCCGTTCTATGGCTTTGTCTTTGTATAATCGTCGAGATATACTCATCTGTACAATTCTTTTCACATTCTGATTGTATTCTGTGACCATGACAAGCAGATAACTGGTTCCTTTAAATGACTCTATGCTTGTTATTATTCTTTGTCAAATACAATGCAGACCGCTGCTGTACTCTGTATTGTCGTTTGACCCCTTTGCAAAGGCAAACTAAAACTTCACAAATTCAACCTGTCTGTGTAGCTCAATTTATTTCAGATATTTTCCATAACATATTTTGTGCCGATAGTTTACGGACAAGGAAGTCTCCTCCTGATCTTGAACCAGGGATCTCTTGTGTGCCAGCCAAAACGATTAATTTTTCTCTTTAGTAAAGGTACGCGCTTCAGCCAATAACAGTTCTATAGAAAATCAAACAATGAAGAATAACGGCGCTCATTGATGAAGGGCTCGAAAAGCTAATATGCAAACAGTATCAAATATCTGTATAATGTTGGATTTTGACAGCTGGAGCCAGTATAGTCTGAACAGCCCATTCACACTCCGATGTTGTCACATGCCTCTGGGCATGTGTCAGTGGACTGACACATTTCCAGAAATGGAAACCATGAGACCACATTCAAAACTGCTCTGCTGCATGTAACAAAAAGAAAAGAGAAAATTGTTGCAAATGTCGTTTTTCATGCAATAATGTTTTTTCATAAAACGAACATAGTTTTGGGGTACAAACCAAACAGTGACATACCTAAAGAAATTTTAAAACAAAAGTTTAAAATAGCAGAATCACTTTGTCTCACTTTCACTTTGTCTGCTAAAAGTGTACCTGCAGAAATGGACCCTACGGGAACACCCTGCACTGAAATAAAATGAGAATGTGCCAGTACGTTATGAGGAGTGAGGATGCTTCTGGAGTTACTAGAGCATGGGTTCAAGGTCACAAGCAGTAAACATAAGATAATGATTGTCATATAACAAATTGGAGCATGCATGTCATAGACCACAGCTAATCTGCTATGAAGATTAACATTAACCTTCAAATCCATCTCTCTGGTCTTCAGTAACCTGCAACTGTTCTAAACTCTGTGCATTTGTTTGTTTTAATCTTGAACTGTTTATTGAAGGAGCGAGTAAATCAGCTTCAGAGTTACTGCTGTGTCAAGCTAGAGGTTAAATTAGACAAAGAGCTGTGGTTCTGTTTAAATAGTAGACTCTGTATATGATAACAGGATTTACTGAGTCACTTTGCTGGATTACTGAAGGGCAGAGGGACACAAGAGAAAGTGTAACAATGGTGACGGCTAAGAGCACAACATCTACATCATCTATTTAACCATTCTTTCGTTTTTGGTCACCCACTGTAAGTTTACAACTGTGTACCCTACCTGACTCTCTCACCCTACACACCTGAGCACTAACTTGCATGGAGCTTCTCATGACGTCACACACTTACGCTGGTGTTGCAGAGGTGTGTGCAGCTGCAGAGGAGTTAAGAAGGAAGACAGCACATTCCTTCTTCGATGACTGGAAGCAGCTGAACTGCATGGAGTAACAGTGGTGAGTGTTTAATATTTTATTGTCACATTTTTCAATAAAAAGCCACAAGTGTTTTTAAGTTTCACTTAAATTTGCTGCTAATAGGGGCTAAATACACGCAAATGTATATATGTATGCACACACACAGACACACACACACACACAAACACACAATGTGTAAATACCCCAGATCCATACTTACAGCTATAATAAGATTAGCAACACTACACTTAGTTAAATCAAAAGATATTTTTTCTATTTTTAAAGTCATCCTTCAACTTTTTCTTGCTAAAAGCCATTTAAAAAAAACTACTTTTTAAAAAGGTGAAAAAAAAAGGGGAAACAAAATAAATCACTCGAGACAGAAAGGAAAGGAAAGAGGGAATATTTGGGCTGTGGAAAATTAGTCCTAAAGGATTATGCAGAGCCGATGTTTATGACTACTTCCTAATAGCTAGAAACTCATCATTTGTCTCAAAGCAATTTAAGCATCTTTATGATCCAATTAATCTATCAGCGTCTTTGCCTGGGAAATGTTTAAGAAAAAGTCTAGGCAAACAAGTTAATGTATGTCTCCCTTTAAGAAAAAGATATTGCTTGCTTTAATTACTGATGAAGATTGTGATTGTGGAATCAAACATTGATGACATTTGTTTCATTTGGTTGTTGGCTGGAGATGAATGCATGCTGTAACCTTTATTTTCAGAAATGCTTTGCATACCTCTTGCTTTATATTAACTTGCAGTAGTGTAAGAACATCGTGTTGCTGGCTTTTCATTGTGACAAGGAACAACACGGTTCAAAGATGACCTTTAACCTGCCTACAGTTAATGATATCATTTTTTCAGGGTCTGTGAAATATATTTTTTCTGCAAAAAATCTGTTGTTTTTCCATATTTGTTTTTGTGACTCTTACCCACATTGGGGTAAATTTGGCATGTTGTCATCTTTTTTCTGCAACAGCTGCTTTGTGAAGGAAATTTAAAGCTTTTTAATGAAAGGTTTTTAATGAAGTAAAGGTTTAGTAGTAGCATCGTGCATATTTTGCATGATGGCATCAAGATAAAGTTTT
>VUQJ01018459.1:1955-15224 GCA_015108635.1 Andinoacara biseriatus | reverse complement strand
ATGCACTGCTTCTTTTTACTGTGTTCATACTTCACTCTGTGTTTAATCATTCTCTGTGTCTCTTCCACAGCATGTTTTTTCTGTCCTCTCTCTCTCTCCCCTCAGCCCCAACCGGTCGCGGCAGATGACTGCCCCTCCCTGAGCCTGGTTCTGCTGGAGGTTTCTTCCTGTTAAAAGGGAGTTTTTCCTTCCCACCGTCGCCAAGTGCTTGCTCATAGGGGGTCGTTTGAATGTTGGGTTTTTCTCTGCAGTATTGTTGGGTCTTTACCTTTACCTTACAATACAAAGCGCCTTGAGGCGACTGTTTGTTGTGAATTGGCGCTGTATAAATAAAATTGAATTGAATTTAATTGAACTGGTCTAATAAACAAAGTGCAGTAAGCAGCACTCTACTGTTTGCTTTTGCAGTCTGAAAAATGTTAAATCAATATCTGTTTTCCTTCTTATGCAAACATCTGTCTGCATCTATTGGATTTTAAGTAAAGGTTTCTGTAAAAGCAATCCTCCTTTCACCCCTATTCATTCCTACTTTTGATTATCTGGTGAACACACAATTATTTTGGTCAGTATTAAGATGCCCATTATTTAACGAGACAACCTCATAAAATCAGATCTGTTATTCCTTGCTGGAACCCAAGCAGGTGAATTGGTTTTCCTTTTGCTGCAGACCAAACTCTCTCTTTTGGTCTCTTGGTTTAAGCGGAAATAAGCCCGCCTCGCCCTATTGGAGCTTTTAGAGAGGAGACGAAAAGTAAAGGAAATAAGAGTACTTGATTTATAACAACAGACAAAACGAGAGCACCATTGCTAAGGGAATGCGACACAGTAACTGCTTTGACTCACTTATTTTATTTTCAGTATAAGAACATAAATAAGAATATAAATTTAGATGAATTGCACAGCCTTGTCATGTTGAATTTCATTTAAAATGTCGGAGGGTGATGTCTTTTTTTTTAAGGTATTTGGAAAGTGAAAAACTGAAGTTCATAAAAAGGTCATTTTAATTTCATTTCAGGAAGATTAGGTACCTCTATAGCATAGTGGTTTACACTTTCAGTCACAGTGTAATCAAAGGATGAGACGCAAATCCCTTGAGGACTGCATTACGAAGGACATCCTGCGTAAAAATCTGCCAGAACAGATACACCCACCTCTGTGCACCGTTCTTGAGCTAATCTGAAGGCCACATGAAGTTTGGAGGTCTGCAGTGACTGACTCTGCAGAAAGGTGGCGACCTATGCGCACTGCGACTTACCACTTCGTGACTAAGTTGCTGTGTTTCCCAATCGCTTCCACTTTGTGATAATCCCACCAACAGCTGACTGTGGAATATTTAGTAGTGAGGAAATTTCACCACTGGACTTGTTGCATCCTATCAGGATACCACGCTGGAATTCACTGAGCTCTTGAGAGAGAGACTTTCTTTCACTAATGCTTGCAGAAGCAGTCTGCATGCCTGGTTGCTGCATGCCTAGGTGCTGCATGCCTAGGTGCTGCATGCCTAGGTGCTGCATGCCTGGTTGCTGCATGCCTGGTTGCTGCATGCCTAGGTGCTGCATGCCTAGGTGCTGCATGCCTAGGTGCTGCATGCCTAGGTGCTACATGCCTAGGTGCTGCATGCCTAGGTGCTGCATGCCTGGGTGCTACATGCCTAGGTGCTGCATGCCTGGTTGCTGCATGCCTGGTTGCTGCATGCCTAGGTGCTACATGCCTAGGTGCTGCATGCCTAGCTGTGGCTGTGAAAGAGACTGGAACACCTGAATTCAATGAATTGGATGGGTGAGTGAATATTTTTGGCAATATAATACATCTGTATCACTGTGACATGACATGTATAAAAAGTGTCTCTCATATATCTGGTCTATTTCATTACAAGGGTGCACGGATGTGTAGGCACATGACCCAACACATGATGCAGAAAATTAACCTCCTCATTAGACACAGGCCATTTCTTGCCAGTTAGACCTTGTTTCCACCATCTCGTCTAATAGGAAATGAGCCACCAATCATGAATCGGCCTTCAGAGTGTCACATCCTGTTTGCGAGCAGAAATGTCTGTGTGCATGTGTGCGGTCGGCCATATCGCCATGACGTTATACGATGCGAGTGGACAGCTATGACAGTCAGGAGAGCAAGCATTTCCCACAATGCACACGAGGACAGAAGGGGGTACTCATGAACTCATCGCGGTTGTCAGAGCCATTCGCCATCAAACAAGGTTGCTGTGGTTCTAAATTAACACTGCATGTGTGCACAAACATGCACGTATACACACACACACGTAGGCTTCCTTCTTATTACGCTCATGAATAAGTAAAGGCAATGCAGTAGCATAGAAAAATATAGTTTAAAGCCTCAGGCTAGAATACAAATTCGGACCACAGGATGGGCTCAAATCTAACGCTCCTTCTATTAATCTTATGTAACTGAAAAAAAAATTACATATAAACATAAAATGTTATCAATTTCATCTATTTTTTTCTAAAGTTGCAACTTTAGAACGGAATGCCTGAATGATGATACCCTACACCATAAATGGTCCCCTGGTTTCTCCCATATTCATCTCCCAGTGGTGTCCCGTTTTGCTGTTTCTCCTTTGCATAAACCTGACCCTCAAACCTTATATTATTTCCAATAATTAGAGATCATGCAACAGTAACAGTTTTGTGTTTTTGCCTGATGTTCCCCAAGTATTTGCCAGGACAGTCAGATGCTGAAAGAATTAGCCGCTATTACTTAGCTGTTGCAAGATACATTAAAGAGCGAAACTTTGAAGCACGCCGATATAGATGCTGGTGGGTCGAGCCACATGTGCGACTCTTCGGACGTGCGTTACAGAAAATTGGAAAAATTGTATATGATTCAAGCTTTCTTGAATCAATCATAAAGAGATGTAACAGCCTCTAGTTATTGTCTACCGTTGGACAGACACGTCATGATTCCAGAGTGTAACACTGGAAGATTACGATACTATAAAACTACACAATTTGCGCAGCGTAGTGTCACCACAATCATTTCACACATCGCTGGTCTGCTGTTGATTACGCTAGCAACCGCTAAAGCTACAACAAGAAAATAAATCCATCAGATTTTGCTATTTATAATTTAAATTCTCTGATCAAGAGTAAACCAAAAACACAAGTGTGGATTTTAAAATTAGAAGTAGGTTTACAAGGCCCTGCAGTAAAGGTGTGTTCATTTTACCTGTTATGCCTCACGCGGAGGTGTGAGATGTGTTTTTGAGCCAAAGCTTGCAGTCCTGCCTCAGTAAACAAACTCCAGAGCAAAAGTGAAAGTGCTCCCCCTTTAACCCCCCCCAAACACTCTACCTCCTCACCTGCGTTTCTTTTCCTCATACATCTGCAAGGTAATTAACCCCAGTATTGAAGCCTGAGTTGTCAAAACATAAAATACAGGTTGCTACCCGGTGTAACACCGAGATAACTGAAAGTGAAACCATAACTGAGACTCGTGTTTTTTCATGCACACAGTGAAGCTGCGTAACACAAACAGAGAAAATGAAGGTAAATGGAGGAAGGCAGAGAAGGGCTGTTGCAGTGGTTTGCACATTGACTGAGGTTTGGGAGTCCCTTTGGCACAGCTATGTGTCTCTCCTAGCCTATTTTTAATTTTTGTCAATGCCCCTCAGACAGTTTCTGCCTGTGCTTGATACCCACCTGACCAGAGCCCCACCTGATAATGAATGATCATAGAAAACAGAGTTGCAAAGCATCCATCTATACCATGTTCTAAAGGGAATCATTGTGTCCTCGCATTTATTTTGATTTTTTTTGACACATACCACCCATTTACACATCGGTGCAGGCCATTGGCCCTCTTCATACACACACACACACACACACACACACACACGGCAATTTCATGAGAAGTGTAAGCTGGTTTTCAGATAGATTTTCAGGGAACTGACCCAAAAGGGAACCCATTCAAGAGGAGGCTGACCTTCGTAGACCCAAATAGGGAGAAAACACCAACACTGCCGGCAATATGAGTCACCACCAGTTGATGTGCAGCTGTGGTTAAAAAAAGCACAGCAATATAGCTTACATATCCCGCTCTCCCAGTTCACTGTCTGCCAGAAAAAAAAAAATCACAAATGATTCTTCAGTGATAGAGAGTCAGCTTTGATCCACCGAAGTTATTACACATTTAGACACAAAGACATCCTCAGGTCCTACACGAACCTATTAGCCTGCGTAGCCAAGTCATTTCACTAAGTGGAATCATAAAGACTTCATTTAGGGGCTGTGTGATAGTAAGAACTGGTAGGTGTCATCCAGAAAAGTAGCAGCAGAGCAAATCCAAACTGTTCAGTGTAGATCGGAGCCAGTTGCTGGAATATGAATTGCTTTAGTAATTAAATGAACGGTATTGTGAGGCATTTTGACCAGTAGTAGCACTATTAACCAATGTTTTAATCCTCTTGCACCAAATAATACTTTTGGTACTGCAGCAGAGACTGTACACACTCACCAGCCACTTCATTAGTTACACCGTACTAGTATCCGTCTGGACCCCCCTTTTGCATTCCGACCTGCTATAATTTTTTAAGGTATGGCTTTAGCAAGGTGCTGGAAATATTCGTCAAAGGTTTTGGTCTATATTGACAAGCTAGCATCACTCAGTTGCTGCAAATTGGTCAGCTGTGCTTCCATGCTGATCATCCCAAAGGTGCTCTACAAGATTGAGACCTGGTGAATGTGGAGGCCATTTGAGTACAGTGAATTCAGTGTCATATTCAAGAAACCAGTTTGAAATTTGTATGTGAGATCAAGTATTTAAATTCAGTTCTGGATTTAACAGTCCTCACAGTGTTACTGGAGGCCAAGGTAATGCCATCCAGAGTAAGTATCTGGTTAGACACCATGTTTCTAAGATTCATAGGGCCGAGTACAAAAACTTCAGTTTTATCTGAATTTAGAAGCAGGAAATTAGAGGTCATCCAGGCCTTAATGTCTTTAAGATATTCCAACAGTTTAACTAATTGGTGTGTGCCACCAATGTGTGACTTTGTGGATAGATAAAGCTGAGTATCATCTGCATAGCAATGAAAACGTATGTTATGCTTTCTAATATTAATGTCAAAGCATAATACAATTGGTCCTAACACAGAACCCTGTGGAACTACATAATTAACCTTAGTGTGCGAAGAAAACTCTCCATATTCCTGAACAAATTAGCATATTAGATAAATATGATTCCAACCGTTGCAGCGCCTTTAATACCTACATGCTCTAAATCGCTGTAATAAAATATTATGGTCAACAGTATTGAGCATTGCACTGATGTCTAGCAGGACAAGCTCAGAGATGAGTCCACTGTCAGAGGCTCTAAGAAGATCATTTGTAACCTTCACTAATGCTGTTTCTGTGCTATAATGAATTCTGAATCCTGACTGAAACTCTTCAAATAAACCATTCCTCTGCAGATGATCAGTTAGCTGTTTTACAACTACTCTTTCAAGAATTTTGGAGAGAAAAAGAAGGTTGGAGATTAGCCTATAGTTAGCTAAGATAGCTGGGTCAAGTGATTTAGATTTAGATTTTAGTTAGATTTTCTTTTTACTGTGAAAACCACAAACACGTATAACAAGTTTTATAATTTAAAATACAAATATAAATTGTAAATTTCAAAATTTAGCAAACAACAAAATTATATATAACTTTTTACATCAAAGACCTATGATATTTAGGTATAAGCCATTTCTGCATTTGGCTTAGCTTTTCAGATCTGAAAACTATATTTATCTTTTATATGATCTTATATATTACAGCAAGAATTGTAGCAACAGAGATCAAGAGGTGGAAGACTACAATCACCAGCAAATAAATTAGATTCCAAATAATTCAAGTTTTAAAAGGAAGGTTTTTACGAGCAGGGAAGCATTCAACACATTTTGAAATCTTCAATGCTGTAATGTTTCAGTGCTGTATATAACAGAAAACTCCTCAGGACAATTTTAGACATGAAATGACAGATTGGTAGCTGAAAAATATAACATTTTATATCATGTTGGTATGTCCATATGTGTGGGCAGAGTTTTTACACATTCAGCAGTTACAGAGGAACATTAGCCTATTATTCATCTCTACTAAGTCCTGAGGGAAATATCTGCCACTTAAGCTGTTAAATGCCCCACAATGTTCAGCAAATAGTTACAAGCTGTGTCTGCTTAAAACAATGCAATGAGAGCACCAAAAGAATAAAGTTACATATCAGACAAATGAGCTAAAACTCTCTATAAAGTTAAAGCTAAATAGACTTCCATTTTCAATAAAAGATCACTGAAAATGAACAAAAATGTGTTAAACACATCTTGAAAACCAATTTTCTATGTATGCTGGTTGACCCACATTTTAATACTCCCTGGCCGATGCAGTATTAGTGTGGGAATGGGACACAGATTTAGTCCCTCTTTACTTTTATATCCGTTTAAAGAGACCAGTGTGTTTGCAAATGTCAATAAAGAGTCCAGGTGTTCCAATAAAAGCACCTCCGATCTGATAACCCATCATCGCATATCAGATCACAGATGTGACCACAAGGCAAAAACAAATGTGAGCATTTGTCAAACATGCAAGAAAGGGAAAAAAAGACCCAGGTGTGAGTATGGTGAAATTGTACTGGTTTAAAATCTAGCATTCAGCAAAGTCAATGCAAAGACCTGCAACTATTCACTACTGCTAATGGAACATCAACTCTTTCTGAGCATTTGAAAAGCGTGCATGCTAACACAAAGTTAGCATCCTGGGCCCAGAGTGATGTTAAAATCGAATGTATGCTGAAGAAATCACAGTTTGTCCAACCGTCTGTTCTTCATCTACATCTGCATAAACATTGCCGACGTGTTGCTGGTAACTTCGGTAGAACAAGAAAAAAAGATGATTTATCCATTGGTTCAGTCAGAGTAAAAACATTGGCTGCCAACTGGTTGTGTTCTGGTTAAATTCCTATATGAAAGTAAATCACAGTGTCATTTTGCAGTTAAATTGTCATCCTGGAGCACCTATGTCACTATTTGTAGAGAAAATTCTGAACTTTAAAGATGCTTTGAAGACAGGAACTGACTTCAAATGTTTGCAGACCTGGTTGTTATATTTCAGCAACCATTTCAAAAGCAACAAGATTGGTTTACAACCGCTGTTTTTTCCTAATGTGCCAGCAATATAAAACATAGTTTAACAAGTCCAACGCTGTATGGATTTAAGTTTTTATCAAATTTTATTTACTTTCTTTGTCTTTTGTTTCCTGTGACAAATGACTTCACTCACTCATGTTTGAAGAGCTGCAACCCATAATGTGTCAATCACTAGCCAAATTTTGAAGATAAGCTTCCAGTGAGAATATCCTTACAGCTGTTCTGTTTAAAACAACTACATGTAATTTTATGATTGCATTTATCTGATGCTTTTAGGGGACATGTGTCTCCAGAATGGGCCGCGCACTGTACAACAGTGTAACAGGAGTGCACTGCCTATGTAATCGTTCCACTGAGTAAAGTCAGTATTTTCCAGTAAGATAGCTGTTGTTAGAGTATATTTCCCTCAAGGAAAACATTCTGACAAGATGTGCTGAGATTTATGTTTGTGATTTATGTATCTGTCAACTAGAGTTTGAGAAGATTCATTTCTGGAAAGCTGCATCAACATGACGTTATGGCAAGCATTCAATACATGGGTCAACAGTAACTGTATACGTCTCAAAGTATATCTTTCCAATTGAAGTCTGGAGGGTAATGAAACATATTATATAAAATACCGTATAAAAAGCTCCTCTGTTTGTGCGGGATATAAGTGCAGCACATTTTAAACAGAATAGGAATAGCTTCATCTTTATGGGGGGGTTTCAAAGCGCTTACGAAGAAGTCAATAAAGGATAACACAGAGCGGAGAACAACAGACACAAAGAAACAAAGAAAGATTAATAACTAGAAAGATTAATATAAGCCAGACAGTAAATATATTGCCTGAAATATTAGACAGAATTTGTTTATTGCAGGCAGAAGGAGGTCTGTAAGAAATGAGACGTAAATATTTCCTCGTTGCTTCAAACTGCAACGCTCGACAAAGACAAAACTTTGCTTACTGGTTTAATTTTATTCCTCAAGTTCTCTATTGCATATCAGCATACAGTGATCAGCAAGACCATAAAACCCACTGAGAATAATTATAATCCAATGCTGGGAAACCAAGCGTGTCCAAGACACATCATTTGCAAGCAGTCCTTGACGCACCTACCTTGGGAACGCTGGCTGCCAACAGATAATTTCAGTTTGGAGACCTGCGAAGTCCACATAAGGAATTTGAGCCAGCGGCGTTGGCACCGGTTGGTCATTGTAGTGTTTTACACCCCATTTGGACCTCTGTGTTTCACACTTGGTTTTACACTTTTTTTCATACTTGATGGCTTGCTTTGTTTTCACTCACTTTCTAGTTTTGCTTTCATTTGCTGGTTAGGCTTAAAGACTAAAAGGTGCTTGGTTAGGCTGTGGGAAGTGATATTGGTTGGGAGAATATATGCCCCTACACAGCAATAATCCTGACAGACTTATTTCACTTTTGCCATAACCTCATGGCATGGCAGCAGCTTAAACAAATGTGTTTTTCTTGGAATGAGAATGTGCTGGGAAACCTTGGGTCATTAATGCGAATGTAACGGCTAATGGACTTTCTGTCAGCAGTATCCTCCTCCCAGCAAGACAATGCTCCCTGAAAGCATAAACATTACTGTGAAAGGTTCGAGAAACACAACAAAGAGCCAGCATTCTGCCTCCAAACTCCCCAGATCCCAGTCCAGTTGTGGGTTGCACCAGAACACACATGTTCCACCCAGAAACCCACCTGTAACCCACAGGACCAGCGCCAAACACCTCAGGGCACCTCTAGAGTTCCCATATCTACGGCTCAGAGTTGTTTTGGTGTCACAAGGCAAGCAGGTTTAATATTGTAGTTCAGACATGCAAATATCATGTGTTTGTGGCACCAACCCAAGAATTTAAGACCTGAGTGCATTAACTTTACCTCCACTGCCATTTTTTAATCACTAAGAAATAAATTCCTATTGTTTTTCATCACATTCCAGCCCCTGCAGATCCAGGGGCAGTTTCATCATTTCAGTAATCATCACGTGCCTCAGTAAAATCACTGACCAACACACATCAGTTCCACTACACCTCCTCACATTACAACCAGCAGCATTTGCTAAAATATCCATAATGCAAATATTGGTCTGTTTTGAACACCTCTTTCCATTTTAACCACCTCAGTGTGAACATGTTACTCTTTATTTTTTAAGTCCTTCTTGTCACAGATTTTTGTGTTGCCGGTGAAAAGAAAACTCTGAGCCTGCCGACATGCTAACAGCCAGGCTGTCATTCACAGGGGTGTAATCAGTGGGGAGATCTGTCGTTCTTGGAAGAAAAACTCCCTAATGTGCAGCCACCACTTGCTGAATTTGGATCACTGTCAGAATCTGTCAGAAACAGATTCCCCGACTCTCATTCCTTGCAAACATACACTAGAAGACAGCAGCAGCACTGCAGAGAAAAACAACATCACATCATAAAACAAATATGTTTTCTATTCATATCTGTCAGGTTCACCTCAATGACAAAATGAATTTTTAATAATGTGGATCTTTAGTCACACAGCTGGTAGAGAGAGCAACTATTTAACCACAAAAAAGGATGACAATATTAGTCTGAAGAACAATTAAACCTTAGCAATGTTTTTGGCAGAACAGCTGGTTGCTGCAGATATTAATGCTAAAATATGGAGATGATCTTTTTTTTTTGGCTGCACCCTTTAGGGGCCATCACAGCAGATCTTCTGCCTCCATCTCACCCCATCCCTAGCATCTTCTTCTGTCAGACCAACCCTCTGCAGGTCCTCCTTCACCACTTTTCATGAATCTTCTCTGTGGTCTTCCTCTTTTCCTCCTGCCTCGCAGCTCCATATTCAACATTCTTTATTCAGTATATTCACTATCCCGCCTCTGCACATGTCCAAACCACCTTGCCTTTCTAAGTTTGTCTTCAAAGTGATCGACCTGAGCTGTCTCTCCGATGTACTCATTTCTAACCTTGTGCATTCTGATCACTCCTAATGAAAATCTAAGCATCTTCAGATCTGTCTCTCCAAACCATCCTCCAGTTTTAAATCAATCTGACACTCATCTCCACCCACTCCACCCTGTCTGCACTCTCTTCTTCACCTCTGTATGCACTGTCAGCTGCTCTGTCTCACTTCTACTGACTTTTTTCCTCTTCTCTCCAGATCTTACCTCCATCTCTCCAGGCTCTCTTCCACCTGCTCACTACTCTCACTACAAATCACAGTCATGTCTGCAAACATGATAGTCCACTGAGACTTCTTCCTGACCCCATCTGTCAACCTATCCATCGCCATAACAAACAAGAAGGGGCTCAGAGCTGACCCCTGATACAATCCCTCTCCCACCTTAACCCACCCGTCACTCCTACTGCACACCTCACCACTATCTCACTGTCCTGCCCCAGCCTCACACACTTCTTCTCCACTCCTGATTTCTTCTTGCAGTACCACAGGTTCTCTCTGGTACCTAATCATAGCCTTACTTTAGATTCACAAATACACAGTGCTATGCATTCCGCTATGAGCAAATACTTGGTGACAACAGGAAGGAAAAACTCTCTTTCAACAGGAAGAAACCTCTTGGCACAAGACACAGGGAGGGGCAGTCATTCCCGCGCTGCAATGGAGCAAAAAGCCCTTTACCTATGGCATATTTTATATATATAACAGATATAATCATGCTATTGATTGTCTCATATAATACATTTACAGTATTTCCCAATATATTAAAATATATTGTTAATTAAGTAGCTTTATTTGGAAAAATGTAAGCAGATCTTTAGCAACAAACTGATGATAGGATGTTTTTCTGTACTGAATTATATGCTAAATTCCTCGGAGTAGTTCACTTAAATTGATTATAATAATTCGACTCATGGTCTTCAGCCCTTTCAACCCTCCCAACACATGACATAAACATGCGAGATCCTTATGCGCTTGGACAAGCAACCTCAAGCAGCCTTTATTTTGATGTTTGCTCTGTTGCATACCATGGCTGTAGGCTGCAGGACTGCAGGATGTCAAAATGCAACACAATTTGCCTAAAGTGTAGTTGTCACAATCCTAAAATGCCATATTTGCATTTGCAACCTTACACTTGCATAATTAACTAACTTTATTTTTGTTGCCATATACAGGTCTTGAGCTAATTAAAGAATCTTGTTTGAAGAAAATATGAACATAATGTATAATCATAACTGCAGGTTTTAATATTCTTTTTACCTAAACACATTTTGCTAATGCAAAATAGATTAAAGGATGATTGCTTGGGAAGGAAACCATCTAATCATTGTTTCCTCAATATGAAATGACAAACGTGGCTTTTTTTTTTTTTTAATTATACAGGCTCTCAATCGCTGTAAACTACAAATGAGTATAAAATATATCCCAGAACTGTGACAGTCCCCCTAAAAGCCAAACACCAGCTCCATTTTTTAAAAATTGTTTCTATTTATCTGTTACAAATTCTGATTGTGTTTAACTGTTTATGGTGTATTTAGTTCATGTTTAGTTTAAGAGCATTTGCTACCTTCATAGCAGCTAACAGTTACCGCTGTGTTTTGTCGAATGCTTGGCAGTAACAAATTTATTAATGAGGACAGCATTTGTAACGAGTGACGAGTCAGTCGGGAGATTTAAGTCAGTTTTCATTTGGGATCCTATTTTTGAACGTGAACAGCTCAAAGGTTCATTTCCTGATCAGCTCTGTTTACAGTCACCAGAAAGCCTCAGAAATTCATGTTCCCAGATGTTGGAGGGATTCGGTCTCATTGGGATGTGACTGAGAAAAGAGAATTAAGTGGAGCGAAGCTAAATGAGATCTGCCGTGCTGCAGGCACCGGGGGATTTCATGGGTGACGGAGAACCTAATCTATGCAAATCAATTTGCTCTCTGCTGACAAATTTGAGTTTTAAGCAAATTTAACTGTTGGTGCAACAAATATAAAAGCAATAAGAGTAAAAGAATGTTTATTAGTTGTTTTGTTAAAAAATGCTCTTCTTAAAAAAAAAAACGCAACAGCAGACATTTTCACTCATCATTTACAGCATCAGCAAAACCACGTCCAGCAAATCAAGTCATCCGCTCTGCACAAAACTTTCACGGCATCTACTTTACTGATATTAACTAAATCCGTAGCTGTGACTGTGTGAACAGCTCATCTGTTAGCTGCATCATTCATTTACAGTAATATCACTGAGAACAAACAGTCGGTCGGCCGGCCGTCGGCACAGGGAATGGTCAGAGCCGCCAAGGAGACATGCTGTTCCTCTTCTACCTGTCTCTAATCTGTTTACGTGCTTTGGACTTCTGATTTCATGCCTCACATCCTTCAGGGTGTTAATTTTAATAAACATCTATAATTCACTGCCAGGAGAAGAAAATGAAATCTCAAACAATCTCACACTTAAAATCATTTTAACAGTTTTTAAGTCAAGTCAGTAAAAGATGAAATTATGAGCTTATCATCAACTTATGATGAAGATGGAGCATAGAGAGTCAACTTTATTCTCAGAATGTCATGTCTCTATAAGACTGAACTGTTATACCCTATAAAGCCTAAACTTTTATCTAGCATTATTTCTATTCTCTTGCCAAAACCACAATCTTTCATTTCCATAATGATGAACAACATATTTCAGTAGCTTAAAGCTAATTGGACAGAAGATATGAACTAATCTCCTGGGTCAAGGTCCTTCAAGTGGTTCACCCAGCTATCCACAGCCTTACCAGCTGATTCTCATGCCCTGGCTATCAAATACTACCATTTTATCAAAGCTGCTGGCGTGTCAGATATACTCAGGAGATGTCCTTTTTCAGCAGTGCCTGGCATCTAGTCACACATGGATAATTGTAAATGACCCCTTGGCAACACATCTTTAAAAAAAAAATGCACTCCTAATGTTAAGATAGAGCATACTTTCACCCAAACCATGATGCACTCTTTGTAGCATTTCAGCATTGATACAGCTATCACGTAAAGCTTCACAGAGCAGGTAAGGAGGGCAGGAAGTCAGAGACAGAAACACCACAGAGAACCTGGTCAATTTTCAAAATAAAAGACCCAGTTATGACCTAAATTATGTGCTCTGCTTCTAAAATGCTCCCAGTGTGATTTGAAGCTGTGCATTGTCACAGGGC
>VUQJ01018454.1:98189-109422 GCA_015108635.1 Andinoacara biseriatus | reverse complement strand
GGTTCATCAACTTAAAAAAAAAAAAAAAAATACTAACTAGGGCAGAAGAACAATATCTGAAACTGATGTCCTTAAAGAAATTCAAGAAATCTGGGGTGAAAAAGCCAGACCAAGACCTGACACATGACCTGGGAGATTCAGTTGCAGTTGTCCATCTACTGCATCTCTGCCAAAGCCTCAACAGAAATGGTCTCACAGGAAGGGTGGCTGCGAGGATTCTTAAGAAACTGGTGTTCCAGATCTTGTTAAAACTGATAGAATTATACACACAAAAAAGTACAGTCTGATGTTGATCCTCCATTTAGTACCATCTGGAAAATGTCTGATTGGCAACAGCTTAATTTTTCAGCTTGACAATGATCCCAAACACACTGCCAATGCAGTAAAAGCATACCTGGATAGAAAAACACACAGTGGAACACTGTCAGTCATGGACTGGCCTCTGCAGAGCCCAGACCTCAACATATTGAACCAGTGTGGGATCATCTTTACAGAGAACAAAACAAAACGCAGCCAACAACCAAAGAAAAGCTTTGAATGTTCTTCAAGAAGCCTGGAGAACTATTCATGGAGACTACTTAAATGACAAGAAAGCTACCTCACAGAGTTCAGGCTGTGTTGAAGAATAAAGGTGGTCACACCAAATATTGAATTTCAAACTTGTTAGAAAAGTACAAACTCACTAAAGTACTGTATTTCTATGCAGCCTGGTGGTGTGGTGGTTAGCACTGCTGCCACGCAGTAAGAAGGTCCTGGGTTTGAATCCACCATATGGCAGTTTGTATGTTCTCCATGTGGGTTCTCACCAGTTTTTCTGGCTTCCTCCCATAGTCCAAAGACATGCCGTTAGAGGGGTTAGTTTAATTGATGATTCTAAATTGTGTGAATGGTCTCTCTGTTCGCCCTGTAACAGACTGACAACCTGTCCAGGCTGTACTCTGCCTCTCGTTCTATGGCAGCAGGGATGGGATCCTGCCCCCATCCCTTCTGTATCGGACAAGCGGAAGAAAATGGATGGATGGATGTATTTACATGTGTGTTTGCAAATATTTCAATAGGTCAGTGCACCCATTTCCCATTTTCCTAGCAAAATGCAAAGAAATTACTTTTACACAGTACTGTGGAAATTTCAGGTAGCCAGGTGTGCAATGTCACGAGGTGTGTTTACCCTGTAGCAGTTTAGGTTAGGTTGAAGTTTTTGTATGGAACTGTGAAGTTCACTTGCTGAGGCTACAAGCCTGCAGTTTGAAATGTATTAACAAATCCATCAGTACATACAAATGTCAGACTCTAATTAAAATGATTTCCCATCTAAAAATCAATCCATCCATTTTCTACCTCTTATCTGGTCCAGGTTGCAGGGACACCAGTCAAAGCAGAGCTGCCCAGACCTTCCTCTCTCCATCCACTGTGACATAATCTGAACTGTTGATTCGTAATCATCAATTGGAGTGATTTTAATCAAAATGAAAAATGTGCGACTGTAACTGCAGCTAGTATCAACCTTGTCATTGTGAGTGACTAATAGCTGTGGCAAAAGTGCTTTGTGGCAAAGTAAGTCTGACACCAGCCAAATGATGAGAGCTGTTTTTTCTTTTTTTTAAATTAGTACTTTCTGCCCACTGAATCTTGCAGGTCCCCCTGGGGTGACAAGCATTTCCCCAGATCCTTCTTAAATGAACAGAATCTGTCAACACATCACTACACATTAGAAAATCACACTGTGTCATGTTGATTCGGGGAATTTGGGAATTTTTGGTGGCAGCAGTGATTAGGTTGATTTCCCTCATGAATGCCACCCTAGCCTGCGATTATCCTGCTCTCACCCTGTATGAAAGCATAAGAGATGAATTCCTTCCTGTGATAAAAAGAAGATGAAGTCAAGTACCCTCTCCCTCCACATCATTTTACAAAAAAAAAATAAAATTTTATTTGCTTGCCCTTATACTTTTATGACATTTAATTTCAATGACCTACTAAGCCAATAAATGCAAAGAAGCCTGCTAATATTGCCTGGCCTTATATTATATATACAGTAAAGCAATGTGGCCTAAATTTAGCCTTTTATGTCCTAGTAAAGTGAAAACATTTACAGACGAAGCTGTGACCTTACTATTTTAAAAAAGGCAAAAAATTATAACTTTTAGTGGATATTTATTACATTCAAAACACACAACAGAATTTACAGTACAAAGAGGATACACAGGGAGGAGGACTTAATAGTACGTGCTTATCGGGACCGCGTAAATTTTTAATGTCTCCAAAGTGTCTGCTCGACATTCAGAGAATTTAGCTATGAAAAAATAGATTTTTGATGGCTAGTAGGAAACATTTGAGATATTGTTCTTTGTTTCTCCTTCTCTTATCTGTCAAAATATGTGCTTATAGCCTTTCCTAATTTGCTTTTGCTCTCAGCTTCTTCTTCTTCTTGCTTGTTTGCTTTTGCTAGCTGGAAGAAAGCACTGTATGAAGTATTTATGAAGGCCTGGTTTACCTCTGTCATAAAACTGTGAGATGTCTGACCTTGGCTCAGAAAGGATAGTGAGATCCCTGGCCATTCTGGACTGAGCAAGCTTAAACTCAGGCAGCTTACATGCAGAGAATGGGCAGAGGTTTATATCTCTGCCCTTTAAATTGATGTGGCTGAATCAAGGGCAGAAATACTGGGCAAGTGATAGAAGTGTCTGGAAGCATGTGTGGTCACCAATTTGAATTTGGGTTGTGGGTTTTTATAAATACTGATATACAGGTTTGGCCCCCTAAAAAACCGCAGTGGACAGAAGTGCAGCTGTGGCAGGTCTTCATCACCAAAAAAGAGGAAATGCTCGCTGGCGTGTTTATTTCTTGTAGAGCTAGAAGCACTGCTGCAGTAGAAAGTCGTCTTCGATGACTAAAAACTGCACTCTCTCTGTCACACCACTCTTAAACAACACCTATGGACCCCATGGAGCAGTAGGTGATATTTTGTTGATCTGACTCGAAGGGCCAAGTTGGATGTCAAGTTTGCAACGGTGGCACCAACAGCTGCCCAGTCTAATTACTGTATGTAAATGACAACAGCACTGCCATAGCCAGCCTCTCTGGTGCCGAATAATTAATTTCATATCTCCAGATCAAAAATGACTGTCCTGAGGTGATTGTTTGCCCATGTTGAATACAAAGGTAGCACTCTCTGCTGGGGTTGCATTCAATTTGCTCACAGCAAGAAACTTATCACTGTCAAAAGAGCAAGTTCAGATTAGAAATACTCACACGCGGGCATGTTCACTTGCAAGCAGAATTTACAAACACTTCACTAGCCAAGAGAAAAGGAACAAAGCTGAAAAGTGAATGTTTATTCAATTATAAGAACGAAAACAGAGCGACCCACTATAACCAGATTTATGTCCATTTGCATAACAATATTGTCGTTTACATATACACAGACAGGTGACAAATTAAAGTAAACACCTAAACTGTCGACCCCTACAGAGAGGGGATCTGGTGGCTCTGTTATGCTGTGGGGGGCATTTTGATGACATTGCCCAACAGTATTAGAGGGAAAGTTGACTCCAATTCAATGCAAAGTGATTCTGAGTGATCGTCCTCGCCCTGTAGTGAAGCATTTCTGTCCTGATGGGTGTGATCTCGTCCAGGATGAAAATTAGGCTATCTATAGGTCACAAAGGATCGCCTATAGGAAATGTTAGACTGACACTCTAACATGATCAAAACACCAAATAAAGGGGCATCCACACATCAAGCAAGTAGCATTGACATACAGTAGTGACCAGGAGCCATAGAAAGTCAGTGACATTCGGTGAGTTCAAGTGATGAAGGGTGAAATAACTGCTGGTGACACAAAGTGGGCAGGTCCCGAGTTAAACTTTTCTCAACCAGCGATTGAGGCCACTTTAGATGAGAATGAAAGAGACCACTGATTAACATTTGAGAGATTGGTAACTACGTTAGAGGGTTACCAAGGTAACCAGACCCGGGAATATCTGCTGGCAACCGACCATCAGCACACAAAGTGATGGGTGAAAAGTGTAGGCGCTCCTTAAGGGAATATCTTCATTAGAGTTCCAAAGATTTGGAGAATCAGTGCCAAGGTGCACTGAAGCTGTTGTTGCAGGAAATGATAAAGCAACACGTTACTCAGAATATGTTGTATTTTGTTACCTTTAATTTGTCCCCCTATTTGAAAATGTTTCCAACTAAGATGTTTTAATATTTCAAAGTAACTTTGATAAAGATTACTCAACTTAAAAAATGTCATCACATTGTTTCCAGTTCTGTCTGCATGCTGTCTTTAAACAGAATATGTAATATGGCATTATGTATAACTGTTAGGATTGTTAGGTATTAGTTGTGGTTTGGACTTTATGTTATGAAAAGAAATGTTAAATTAAAACACTGAAAATAACTCACAGAGGTGTAAAACTGTTGTCAACAATTAGAACTTTTTAATGTCTTCACAAAGCATATGAGGTTTTAATCTGCAAATGTATATATGCAGAAAAATGCAAGGCATATTTAAAATATTTTCACTTATGAGCATTTTGGCAGCAGGGAATGTGCTTTAAATACAAATGTAGTCCCATTTCAAGCAAATCCGGTCTAAATGCAGTTAATTGTGTTTTTATTGCTTGAGATTTCACTTTGCCTTCTTTTTTCAAGATATTCAAAAGATAAATTGCATATGGCGCAGTAGACTCCACTCATACGCTTGTTCTTAAAAGCTGCTATATAGTTTTGTCACAGTGGTAATTGCCCCCTTTTTTTCTTTCCATAGGAACATGCAATTTAATTTCATAGAGAATGCTAAAAGGCTTTATTTCTATGCGAGGTGTAATGGTGTTATGAATGTTGATAAATCACATTAGAGATGCAACATTGATTTAGGATGGGTGTTGATAGAAGGCATGAAAAAGGTCACAGAAAAAGAGAAAAGAGACAACGCCGTGTATGCAACATGTTCTTGAGAAAAAGGAAGGAGATGGTGTGAAAATTGTCACAGTTGGAGGGAGAGTCCCAGAGTGAGGGCAGTGAGTGATCATGCTCTTCCCTGATATGTTAACTTCTGTTCCGGGAAGTTACTGACAACATTTTGCGTTTTATATAATCGACCTTCTTTCAGTTTTATTTTCAGCATTTTTTTTCTTTTTGATGCTTTAAATGAGTGAGGAGGTTGGAGCGTTTTTATTCTCAAGGACACTGTGACAGGATACACACCTGGTTGATGAATTCACACCAGTTCTTGAGATGATAAAACTGTTGACCTTGTACCATCTCTCCAATCACTAGGCCACCCTGCTGCTTGACACTCTGAGAATCACTCTGAAAACCTTGTGTACCCAGCTGTGTAGCCACCTGTGTAACCTTATAGACACTAACTGGTCATGGCAAAACTGTCATGTCCTATGTAATCTTTTGCCTCTCATTCATTATCTGCTTAGTGGGATGCCTTTTTTAACAGTGAGCCACTTAAAGGCCATGCTTTATGGTGCCGGAGTACCTGAGAATGTGCCCTGCGTGGTGGATTAACCTTTGATGTGGTTTCAAATGCACATTTTTAACACACAATTATTGGAAAAGCATCAGCAAGTGCTCAAAATACATTTATTCTTGTATTTTAATGTAGGCCATAAGGTAATGACAGCCCAGCTCTTGTTTAGGTTTAAATGATTCATTACACTGAGCTTAACTATTTAAGCTCAGTGTGTTACAAGGTGGGTTTCATTTTTGCGCTTTGACTATTGTTCTTTCTACCAATAATAACATTGCGCCTGCTAATTCCAAGGCAGTCCCATAAGAGCTCCCACTCAGTGTTAGAACTTCTATTTTCTTCCTACTGGAATGCCTCAAAGGAAAGCAAAATTAAAGAAGTTTTAATCAAACTCAGGAAACAACCAGGCTTTTTTGGACAAGGAAACAAAGGCAAGCAGAGAAATCACAAATATATAAAAATACATCACAAACTTTCTAGCACTTAGATTATTTAACTGGTTATTTAATCAAGCTGGACTTAACAAGCTGTCTTACTGTTTAAATACACTTTTTTTTTTCCAATTGTTTTTTTTGTACGGTCATCTTGTTGCCAGCTCTCACATCTCTCTGTTCATATCCCATGCAAATTATTGGTATTCTCTACTAATGTGGTCCTTTAAATATAAGTGTGATCCCAAGTCTGCAATTATCAGTTGTGCTTGACTGGCTTAAAAGGTGACTCGGCTAATCAAAACTGCAGACTGCCTCTTTCCATTCTGTAATCCTGTATTCTCGGCCATACATCACAGCTCTACGGCTCAGTTGAGCTCCAGTCCTGGTATAAAGGTCAGTAGCTCCGGGCTGTCCATCTGTCTGCTGCATCTCTCTCTTTTTCTCTGCTTCTTGAATGCCTAAATAAGAAAGGTTAGTAGACTCGGCCGCTCTTGCTTGAAAGGTCATGTGGGGGAGCAGACAGGAAGCACCCAGGATACTCTTATATTCTTATCAGTGTTATTTGTCCAGTTGTTTGCTTGGGCAAGAGGCAGTTGAATTGGCCCTTGTATTTTTCTATAATGCCTTTCATGTTGAGGTACTAAAAGGAAAGTGGGAGTTTTGCGTGTGGGGCCATAGCATTAGTTCCTCCTGTCGCTGAAATTAGTTATGTGCATTCAGGATTATTTTGAAGCTCCAGAATGAATTAGCAGCCAGTCAGACCCCACCTTTATGGTAATTTATGATGGATAAGAATCTAAGTGCCTGGAACATTTGCGCAGTATTGTAAATTATCTAATTTGAGCTAAATAAGGCAAAGCTAATTTCATCATGTCATTATTTTATAATGTCATGTAGATGAGAGGATTGTTGACCTGGCTTAGCTTTAGCATGTCAGTCAAGGTGGAGGGCAATTAAAATGACCCCATTCTCCGTGACAGATAGAGCACAATTGAGCAACAGAAAAGAGGTAGGATCAAGATAAACTTTAAAGACTAGGGAGCAGCAGGAGACAGAGAGAATATGAAAATGAGAGACAAAGCAAGTGGAAATGCCACCCTTCAGGGATCAACTAGAGGAGAAAACGTGACAGAGAGGGTGGAGGGAATTGAGTGGAATGGATGTGAACTGGAAAAGACAGAGCAAGAAACTGAAAGTAGGAGAAAGAGTGGAGTTGAAGTGAGGAAAGGACCTAAATTTAGACATGGAAATCAGGAGAGAACAGCTGCCTTCTTCCCTCAGGAGATACATTTAAATCAGGTCTGGTTGGCCAGAGGGGAGAATGGAAGAACCTACTCCACTGGCCAATTAGGCGCAAAGAACACTACGCTGTTCTAATATAACCATCATTGTGGCCCCTTTGGCCCTTTCAGTCCCAATGGAAGTGTAACACCAGACACTGACGCAAGGCATACACAGAGGGATCCCCGGACTATTGTAGATCTGTGTAGGCACAAGGAGGAGAGGAGAGGAGAGGAGAGGAGAGGAGAGAAGAGGAGAGAAGAGAAGAGGAAAAATACAAACACTAATATTTTAGTTTGTCTATCCGACTACACTATATTGCCAAAAGTATTTGCTCATCTGTCTTTACACACATATGAATTTAAATGAAATTCCTAATGCATAGGGTTTGATATATGATATTGGCCCACCCTTTGCAGCTATAACAGCTTCAGTTGTTCTGGGAAGGCTTTCCACAAGCTTTAGGAGTACGTTTGTGAGGTCAGACACTGATGTTGGACGAGAAGTGTGATTTGTCACTCCAGAGAACATCGCTCCACTGCTCTAGAGTCCAGAGGCAACATGCTTTACACCACTGCATCTGATGGTTTGCATTGTACTTGGTGATATAAGGCTTGGATGCAGCTGAAAACCCGTTCCATGAAGCTCTCTGTGCACTGTTCTTGAGCTAATCTGAAGGCCACATGAAGTTTGGAGGTCTGTAGCAATTGACCCTGCAGACAGTTGGTGACCTCTACACAGTATGTGCCTCAGCATCTGCTGACCCCAATATGTCATTTTTTACATCACCTACCACTTTGTGGCTGAATTTCTGTAATTTCCAGTTGCTTCCACTTTGTTATGATACCACTAACAGTTCATTGTGGAATATTTAGAAGCGAGGACAGTTCAAGATTGGACTTGCTGCACATGTGGCATCCTTTGTGTGCCTAGGTGCCTGGTTTTATACACCTGTGGCCATGGAAGTTATTGAAGCACCTGAATTTGATGATTTGGATGGGTGAGTGAATACTTAATTTATGGAACAAATGGAAGCGAGAATATCTTTACACTGGCTTCTTAGGTTTTTCTTTTCTGCAATACTATAAAATAATACAATAAAAATGTATCAAAAGTAGAGATACTGTGACTGACTGGTGACTGTAATCTATCATTTTTCACCTGACTGGCCATGGCCAGCCACTGACCAATTACCTTCAGGTTTTTCTGTTTCTCGACAGGCACTGCAAACTAGCTTGTACTATAAATGCGAGTGGCACGGTTCATGTCATGTACTTGCTCTTTTACAAAAAAAAAATTCCATGTTGTCACTACACTTTACAGCAGTGATGAAAACAACAACTCTTGTTCTGTTTTGTGCCAATATACCATGCAACCACTCGAATCAGTATAAACTGCATACTGATTTGCGCAAAGATTTGTATTTCATGAAACTGAATAAAATGAGGCATATTATATCTCGCAGTAACATAATGCTAATACAATAGCCAGTAATTAGCCAGGGTAACCATCTGTTTTCTTTGTTTTCATATCTTTTCCAATCAATTTCAACGTCTTCTCTCTTCTAAGCAGAAATTTCAGTTAATGCAACTGTTGTTAAAAAAAAAAGTTTTACCAAGCTCCAACTGGATCAGCTCACTTATCATTGTTTGAAGTGCAAGACGAAGCTGCATGCAGCGGGACCACAGCAAACTAGCATTTTAAAGGTGTGATTAAAGAGCGACGCAGATATGTGAAATCTAAAAGTATCTATTTATGCTGGTCGGAATTCGCAGGTAAGACTTAAAAAATTGTAGCCCAAAATCAGTTAAGTAAATTGCATTGGTCAAAACGTGTTAGCATTATGGCGCAGCGACTATATATCGTTTTCCATATATACTTGATCATTTTCTGAGTTCTAATGTTGTGACACGTTTATATGTACCTATTTCATCATCTTTAGTGAAAATCTGAATAAGTGAGCCATATTTTGGAAACACTCATTTTCCCTCAAGACATGCGTGGCATTTTGCCATACTCATTAAATCACTCAATTCTTCCTTGTTTGTCATAAGCAGATAATTTGGAAAACAAACTAGTCTATTATATTTTAAGATATACTGTAAGTGAAGAGTTGGCAACACAACAAGCAAGCGGCTCCCCAGACACATCTGCTGCAGTAATGAACTAAAATTATATTGTACAAAGTCTCACTCACAAAACATCATTGCTACCACTGGGTATGGCGGTTAACCATTAACTTCTCTTTGTGACCGGCACAAAAGAAGCAAAATGTATCACACTGGGCTGCTTGTCGCTCCACTGCGTGAGTGAGAAAAATGAGAAAAAGTAAGTGATTTAAAGAGAAGGAGTAATAAAGAGAGTGAGGGCAGGCGCAGCAGAACGGTAAATCGCTGGCAGATCATGCCTCATGCAAAACTTTCATGAATAAAACATATTCCTAGCCTCCCATAGCTCACATCCATTTTTCCTTCATTTCCCTCCTCTTCCCGCTCTATCTCTCACACGCATGATTAACCTCGGGAGGCCTTAATCAACACTGGAAATGACCCGTGCTCCATGACTTACCTCTCTTTTCCTCTCTTTCTCTCCTTCACCTCACCTTCTCCTGTCTCGACACATTCTTCAGCATGGGTTTCCCTGTCTCATCTGCTAGTTCAGAAGACAAACACTATCTCCAAGTTTGTTTACGCTACCTGTGCTATAATTAACTTCAGTAAGAAAAATCCATTACCAGTGTTTTATGGCAATTTTAAAAACTTTCAAAATCTCACAAATTTGAAATATTTTCCCCCCTTATATATGTTTTTCTTTTCTTCAGTGTTTCCTAATCCTTGCCTGGAGGGGTGGTGGTTTAAGACGTGAGAGTTAGCTGGGGATGAATAATCTTTCTTACCTAAGCCTTCATTCACACAGTCTTTAAAATCTGTCCTCTGGGGATGGGGACAGGGATAGATTTATGGTTATTATTATTTACTTGCTTACTTGCTCCCTCAGCCTCCATACTAAAGCATACACAAACACACATACACCCACACAAACAACAGTGTGAGCTGTCCAGAGTTCTGAAAACTGGCAAGCAGCTATGAACTGGTTCCAGAAGTGACCTTTCCATGGTACTGAAAACTCCCTCTATTCACCTTAGAGGTCACACAAAATTATATCACTCAGTTGAGCTCTGCGATTCTCTCTTGGATGCAGGCTTAACACAAATTAACAACCAAGCAACCACACAAATCCACAGAGAACAGTTTTTAATTGGTCTTCCCTGTGTAGCTAAGGTTTCAGGGTTGGTACCGTGGGCTAAATGCCTCCTGTGTGTTCAATTTAGCACACAGTAGTGACTGGCCAGTCTGCCTGAACATTTACTTTGTAATTAGGCTGTTAAGCTTCTTCTTTTTTTCCCAAACACACAAAATATTTATATATCTTTCCCTTTTCTTCCCTCATGAGAAGCTGATTTACTTATCCAGTGACATGAAAGTATTTTATTTGTTTGTAAGTATCCTTATCAACCAGCTGGATAAAAAACAAATCCCTTACCTGCAAAGCTTTTATTTTATATTATTATATTATATTATGTGCTGAATTGGAATTCATCAAGTGAATTTAATTACCAAAGCACCCTTACAAGTTAGGCAATCACAAATGTGCCATCTGTCCCAGTCTGTCCCTGCATCTTTCTGTTCCCCACCTGATGCATCCACATCACCTCTTAAACATTTCTCTTTTGTGTCATTTTGCAGGGATAAGTGGTCAGTATCCTCTGGTTCAGAATGTGACTGTGACAGAGGGTGGGACCGCTAACCTGACCTGCCGTGTGGAGTATAATGACAACACCTCCCTCCAGTGGTCAAACCCAGCACAGCAGACCCTCTTTTTTGGGGACAAGAAGGGTGAGTTGGAGATGGACAGACACCAGCCACCACATGACAGATGCAATCTTTAAAAGTATTCCCATGTTAAGTTTGTAGAGAAATGCATAAAATAGGATTGAATCCTTTTTTTTTTCTCTTTTTTTGATGGTGAG
>VUQJ01018454.1:81920-98169 GCA_015108635.1 Andinoacara biseriatus | reverse complement strand
TTTTTTGATGGTGAGCAACCAAAAAAAAAAAAATCTCCCTATTTCTGCATGTTTGTCACTCGAAGTGGACGTCTCTGTTGTGTCGCAGCAACCATTCTGCATTTCTCGAGTTTGCTTTCCTGTCTGCACAGCAAATTCTTTCACAGTAAGGAGAAACACATACACTCATGTCCAAGATGCTTTTTATGATGTTTTTCAAAGCTTTCCTCTGAACATGGTTAGTTTGTGGCTGTTATTTTTTTGTTACTTTGTCTTTCAACCTTACACACATAGACACACAACCCTCTCTACTAAGAAACAGTTGGTGGTGAGAGTAGATATGGCCAGCTGTGTTTTGGACTTGTTTTGCTAGTATAGGATAACCAGAGCTGAGCATCACCTGCCATTAACAATTTCAGGGCTTGAGTTTCTCTGTTTGTGCACAGTTTGTTTTACTTCGCTGTAATAATTGTCTGTGGTGGATATTTGGATTGTTGAAAAGAAAAATTGGATAAGATCAGTGGGGGTATAAGGACAGGCTAGTACATTTATCATCCAACTCATTTGGCATTTCAAGTACAAGCATTAACAGTGTAAACCTTGCATCAGATTAACTACCGCCAATAAAAAGAAAGCGGTGGATCAAATCCATTTTCATTTTAAATAACCTCTCAATCTAAATTTAAAACCATGCTTAAAAGCTTTAATTTGTTGTTCTGGTTTAGTTAGAACATCAGATCATCCCACACATTGTTAGTAGTTAGCTCATACAGCCATCCACGTATATAGCACAGTATATTAGGAAAGGTGCAGTATTGTTGCCTTGTGTATAACTGAGAGCAATAAAGTTGGTGCTGATATTCAAAGACTCATTTTCACATTTTGTGATATAGCCTTTGTCAGTGGCGCATACCTTGCTGGAGCATCAAGTTAGCTATTTAGTGGTGCATTTTCCCAAGGTATTACAATGGGCTCTTAGACTCAAATGAATATCATATAACGCTGAAGTGCACAGAAACATTTTAGTTCTACAGTGAAATTTCGTAGCAGAAAAAACACCAGCAATGAAGGCCACATCTTTATGAAAATTGCCTAAAGAGTTACAAGCAAAAAATACAGACTTCGCTTAAATGCTTAAATTGGAAGGAGGGATTTTTCCACTTTAATAATGTAAAAATGCTGAATAGGAAAGATTCTCCCCTTTTTTTAGTAAAGGTGTTAAAAATCCATTTACTCAAACTCATAGTTTAAATGTATGCATTTGTAAACACTTTGCAAACATGAGGTTACATTGTAGTGTATAAACAGAAGAAATAATGTTTTTTGTAATATAGGACTTTAACAATCTCATCAACACATCCCACATTCAGGAAGAAAACAGCCTGAGAATAATGTCATCTGCAGCGAAGACTCCAACCTCTGTATAAATAACAGTTTATATACTAGAGATCTGCATATTCCCACACAGAAATTTCTCCATTAAATAAATCCAGGCCCTTGTTATCTTTCACAGAGATGCATGCAAACACAATAATGCACATGCAAACACAAGTGGTAGGTGTGGCAGGAAACTACCATTGTTTTAATGGCTAATAAGTATAAAGGGTTTATTCCTGACCTTTTACACCATTTTCACTAGTGTCCCCATAAAGAGGATTCATGGGCCTTATTTAGTTGGTTCATGCCTGCTGGAGTGATTGTTCCCTGTGCGTCTCTCAGCTGTATTATTTGAGTGTAATAGAGTATGAATCACACTCTCTTGTAAGTGTCTGGATTAAGCACATATGGGATTTACACAGTCTTTTTCCATTATCTCACTGCCCACTGGGCTTCCCTGTCCATTTGGGTGTTCACTGTACGTGTGTGTGTGTGTCTGTTTGTGTTTGTATGTATTTTTGCATAGAGTAAGTGAATGCATGCAAGGGCAAAGCATTTCAATTTTCAGCCATTCACGTTTTCACTTACCTGCCTTTTTTCAGAAAGAGCAGCAGTAAAAAGCTACATTGAACATCAAATTCAACAGTTGATGTTCTCTGCAGGTTATTCCATATCACACCAGGGGTCGGGCTTGGGGGTCTATTTCATGGCATTTCCAGTGCAAGGCTCTGAGATTGGAAATGAAAAACCAGCCAAGGACTCTCTTATTATCAGAAAAGCAGGGGGATACTCCTAAGGCTCCAGAGCTGTGTTGCCGTTTTGGTTTGGGTCTGTGTTTGTGTGTATGTTTTGTGAGTGTGTGTGCATGCATGCATCTGCGTGTGTGCGTGCTTTGGGAGTTGTCTTGCTGAACGTGGCAAATTCAGATGCACATGCTGATGGGAGCACAGAGATGGTGAGTGTTTCCAAAGTGCCACTGGCAGTGTGTGAAAGGAAAGATGTCTCAGCTGCAAACGCCTTTGAGCACAGTAGGTTTCAGATTAATTTTCCTTGCTGCCTGTTGGGAAGAAGAAGATGGGGATTAGGGCAAGTACACAGTTGCTCAAAACTACAACCCCAACTCTGCAACTTTTTGCATACTTTCGTGTGTCACAGTGGTTAAAAAAAAAACAAAAAAAACTTTTTTCTCTGTCTCTTAATGTACAAGAGACTTTTTATGCACTTTAGCGTCTATCTTGTTTGAGGTTACCAGTTTGCTCCATGTAAACACAATTCTTATCAAAATGTTAAAGTTCCAAGTTTAAGTTCTATTTCAAAGTCAACTTCTGTAAATATTATTGTGTGAAATAGTGTGTTTGCACTGTAATTTCGACAAGGCAGATTATGCCAGGCTGTATTTATGTGCCTCTATTCAACAGGTTGTTGACTTTACGCTGCACCTGCATGCGCACGTGTCATATCACAAAAGAACGTCACTTGCATCCTCTGTTAAATTCAGCCACAGCGCATTAGCATAAACATATTGCTTTTGGAAAAACAAATGCAACAACTTACTCCATCGCAGTCTTTTGAGTGGTGCCGGTTTCTCAGCTGCTGTTTAATGTCAGCGCTGAGGCTAACCTCTAAGACATTTAGTCAGATGAAAGAGACTCCTCTTGTCTCCTATCCTCTCAAAGGTGCTGGCTGCGAAGAGTTGTTTGAATTTCAAATAAGTCATTGTCCCGAATGTAGCCAATTTTGTCCTTTCCATCACTTACCACTAAGGGACTTAAGCTGTGCTTTGACAGTGAGAGAGATGAGCACTGGGCAAGAGGGATTCTCTCTTTTATAAGATTCAAAAGAGGCTAATATCTCCTTACAAATTGCTCTTTTGGTTGACTTGATAATAGCTTTATTTCCTGGATGGAGAAATTCTGCAATGACCCATAATTACAAAATATTCGTTATTCCCATACTAGAAAGAGCCTATGTATAATTACTTTCCAGGCTAAATTTGCAAGCCTATTTAGTAGACTCATCATGTGTGAGCACTGGCTATGGTATGACATTTAAATCACTTACTCAACATGGTTGCTGTAATGCTCTAACCCTTTTTCATACCATTTCTTTCTTTTTTCTTTTTTTTAAAAAAACACCCACATATGGGTTTTCATTTTCAACCTACAGCACTTCTTTGAATCCCTTCTCTCTAATTATCTGTCCACCCCTACCTTACAGACTATGGCAGGATCATGGTTTACCTGTCTTTACATGCATCATAAAGCATTTGCCAGCAGCACACATTTGGCAGAGCTGAATACATTATAGTTCTGTTCAAAATTATACTAAAGCAGCAGGCCTTTTGTGCTGGGAGCTGTATGGTAACAAAAGATGCTGCACATATTTCTCCAGTAATGTAATTAGCGGTGTGAAATCTGGGTTTAGGTCATCTTGTCTTTAGAGAATCTGCAGGATAAAACAGTGACATGCCTTTCTGCATGGTGGTGTACCATTTCTTCAGGTTCAAAAATAGTACACTTTATTCTGGAACTGCTATCATTTTTATTTGCCCCTTTACTTCCTGAAATAGTTTCTCAACTAGACATGCATGCTCATGTACAGGCAAGCTATCATTTTACACTATGTAAAGATTTTTATTCAAATTTTTTTTTGGCATTTTCACCTTTACAGAGTAGATGCAGCAGAGGCGAGAAATGCAAGGAAGGAGAGCAGACTGACATGCAGTAAAGGTCTGAGTTCTGTGTGAATTAAACCAAGGACTCTTAAAGATCCTTGAAGATATTTGTACCCATGTAGTATTAAACACACAGCTACTGCGATGGCCTGTTTACAGAAGTAAAAAATAAAGATGGATTAGGACTAACGGTTATGAGAAAAGATCATTTTTCTCACTGTGCCAACCATGACGAAGTGATGAAGTCTTTTACGTAAAAAATTGGAATAACATTCTTTACATATAACTACCAAAGATTCTGAAAATTCACATCGCTGTTAGTCTATGTATGAATTTGTGCTCCTGAGTATTTGTTATGGTTATATGACTAGAAATTAGTTTGACATCTTTCCTGCTAAATGCTTTATTAATACTTTGATTTTGAGAGATTAAATTTTAAAGCAATTTCATGCTCTTGAGTTGCTCTGGTCTTGCCTCATGCTGCTGAAAAAGGCAAACTGACCATTAAAAGGTCACGCTGTCTTTGTAACTTTTAACTCATGTGAGCTACCTGAGTCCCACGCATATGCAGTGGCATATTAGTAAAATAGTTGCTCTACTGTATCAAATTAAAAACTGCATTCTAAATGACATTTTTCATATCACTTTGGTGCAGGGTTTTTTTTTTTCTTTCACTTTAACATGAAAAAAATGTAATGTGTAACATTTTCTGCAGCCTTTTGATGTACATATGAGCAATGGTATGTTAATGCTTTTTTGAAAAAAATTGCTAAGCTGCTGAGTGCACCTGTGGTGGACAAGTTTGTCTATGCTGAGCCATTTGCAGATTGATTGAATCTGTTTAAGCATTAAGATTAGAGTTATGGGTGAACAGCTAAGGGCCAACTGCTCATTTTTAGGCCCCCAAACTGCTGAATATGAAACCATTCAGGTCCTCAGATATCAAATATTCAGCTGTCTGAATCAATTTGCTGGGTGTTTGTGGTTGTGTGAGCGTGTGTATCTGTACTTGTAAGCGCATATATACATGTGTGCATGTGGAATGTCAAGCCTTCCACCTCCCCAGTATGCAACCATGAAAGCTTTGATGCATTCAGAGTATCTGTGCCTGAGCAATTTAGGGGAATAGGCTTTTAAAAGTTTTCCAAAGTAAATAACAAAATAAGAAATGCCTGACAGACTTTTTATTAAACAGATAGCAGAACTTTCTCTCAAAACTTAATCTTAGCTAGAAAGTTAAACTTTTGAGACAGCTGTCTTTTTTCCCCCTGGTAGAGTACCTCTATGAAACATCCTTTCATATCAGGCTGAAGATTGGTACGGTGTTCTCTCTGATAGAAAAAAAAAAAACTTGACTGTAAATCTCCAAAGATCCCTAACAAGTCCCCTCTCTCCAAGACAAGGACCATAAAACATGAGAGGAAGAAAAAGAAGAAAAAGGAGATGGAATGTAGGCCTTGGTGGGATAAAGGAGAGGAATTAAGGAGGCATTTTATGAGAGCTTTCAGATGCAGTTATCACCTGTGAAAGAAACAAACTTTTTCTCTGACCTTGAGCATTCTGCGTCTTCTCTCTTTGTCACCTCTCTCTGTATTTAAATATAACATTCAGGTTTTGATTTAGAAAGAAAAAAAAAACACTTGTACTACTTTTGTTTGCAGTACACTTAGATGTGCATGCAGGTATTGCAATTAAAAGCAGACTTCTGTATAGTTGTCATTTTGGATCCGAGAAACTGGTGTCAGACAAATGTCAACTCTGCTCGTTCTGATGTAAAACAGGCTAGGGTGAGAAAGACAGTGCACTGTCAAATGAGGCAACAGATCCAGTTATTACTGTCTTTATTAGTAGAGCCACTTATCATTCACAGGGTGTAGGGAAGAATACCGGAGGCAAATGGGAATAATTAGCGCACACTTATAGTGGCAGGCTGATTTTTTTCTGTCTTTAAGGAGAAAGTTTTGGAGTGCAGAGTTGGGAATGTGAAATACATGGATATAATACAACTTAATATTAAGAATTGTTTGGTGGGAACTTTCAACACTATAAAAACAAGGATGTGACATTCTGGACCTTTTCTACTTTGTTTTAAAAGCTTTGCAAAGTCATTTTGAAGGATAGCTGGAGTGGATACCTCAGTAAAAATATGTAGCACCTTATAGACACCTTGCTCTCGAGCCGCTGAGGAAAATGTATTCCTCTGCAAAATACAGTAGAGCTTATGGGCAAGAGCTGTCTCCCCACTGACCTGCTTCTCACAAGGACTTAATGAAGTAGGGCTGGCGAAGGTGTCCCACTGAACTCGACATGGCAGGTAGAGACTGATGAAAGAAAATCATTTCTGTCGCAGGAAAAATCTCCACAAGCCAATTACTCTATAGAGTATGGCACATTTTACATTTTAAAAAGCCAGTTTTCCTCAGAAAGCCATAACAGGTAATGGAGGCTGAGGAATGCCTGAGATAGAGAATATACATTAAGCAATTCAATAGGCATTGCATTCTGTTTGCTTTTCCCTATCAGTCTCTCACACACACACATTCGCACAGACAAATTCAAGTCCCCAGATGGGTTGTTGACAAGGAAAAGAGAACAGTCACATCCAGCTGAATGTATATTCTGAAATTTGCACTTTTCTCATTATAAAACTGTGTCACTTGAATGAACAAACACCTGCCAAGGTTCCATACTAATACATACTGTCCCTGGATAGATGAAGGGACAGGGAGGTAGAAGAAAGGGGTGGGGAGGTAGGGGTGGGGTGGGGTGGAGGGGGGAGGTCAGTCGAAAGAGGGAAAGAAAAGGGCATGAGAGATAAGAAGAAGAAAATTTGGATGAAGAAAGATGAAGAAAAATGTGCAAACATGACAGGTTAAAAAGTGAGTAGTTTGAAATTCATGACTACTAGTATCATACAGACTCAGTTTGTCCATACAATAAATACATCTCTAATGTATAAAAAAAAATTGTAATCACCGTCCATTCACATACACATGAACTTGTCCACACATGCTATGTTTCCTTACCTACTGCTTTTAATGATGACAGAGAGTAACAGAGGAAAACTGTTATGTATGCAGCCAAAATAAATATGTGCTGGATTCCTGCTGCACATACACACACTATGTATGGCGTGTGTGTGTGTGTGTGTGTGTGTGTGTGTGTGTGTGCGTGCGTGCATGCATGCGTGCGTGCGTGCGTGTGTGTGTGTGTGTGTTGGGGGGCTCACAGGGACAGTGGCATCAACAACCCTATTCGGTGTTAAAGTATAATTAAAAACATTTCACTTCTAATTAAGAGGAGAAAGCCATCTTTGACCTCTCTGTGCAGCTTTGTGTTGTCTTACATTTTCTTTTCAAAGATATGCATTTGTTCTCAGAGTCTTTACTGTTATCTGACATCATGGCTGCATTCGTGGGAACCTCAGCGCCAATGTTGTTCTCAGCCTACGGTCATCAGCACTTGTAATTGGATGAAGAGAGAATCACAAACTCCAGCTCTGTGAGCAAAAAAAAAAATGTGGTTGTGTTCCGTCAGTATTTATTGTGGAATACAAATCCAACACCCTTTGATGTTGACAACAGCACCATCCTCCATGAACACATTCAGGGCTGTCGGCACTAATGGTCTATAATGGATGGCATGCAGCTGCAGCACCTTCGTGGACAAATAGCAAAGGATGCATTCCTCCTCTCTACTGTCTCTGTCGATATACAGGCTTTCAAGACCAGTGGTCGATTGTAGTTTGTTTTACATGCTATGAAAAAAATGTGAGTTCTGTGCACTTTTTAAATCAGCTATCTGCTCTACATCATATAGTTAGCTCTTATGTCTGAAATAAACCATGTATAATTAATCCAGTAAGTGTTTTATCCCTTAATTGTAACCTTCACCATTTGGCCATCTAGAAGCTGATGTTACAATGATTTGGGCACGTGAGCCTCTGGCCCCCAGCTCACCCTAACACAGTCAACCCTCTTCTCCCAGCTCTCCCCTTGCTCTCTTGAGAATGTTGCTCTTAGTCTTTCTAGAGCCAAGTAGCTTCTCCCCTGCCCTGATCAACTGGCTGAATGGTGCTGGTGTCCCAGTGGGTTTGCAGCTTCATACACAGCTCCTGCTCAGAGATATTTGCTAGATCCATGAGCACGGTCTCTCTTGGGTGAATGACATATCGTAGCCTGACAAAGGTGCAGGCCAAGGTGCCATTCTTTCCACAGAGTATGCTTCGATTCCCAACTGTCCAGGTTAGCTGAAGGCAAGAGTGCCTCAAACTGTGCTGATAAAAACAGAAAAAAGATGAGCAACAAGAATCCACATTTCCGCAAGCGAACTCAAGAGGCTTGGTGTCCAAATTTCCAAGGAAGTCTGTCCCACTGTCTTTGTCCTCTGAATATTTTTTGCCTTCTTCTAAAATTCTTTGCAGTCAATAACTGCCTGAAGTCTAGAACCCATGTACATTACTACAGTGAGTGTTGTGTTTCCTCCCTTGAGATGCTCTGTCAGGCTTTGACTACAGTCGCTTCCAGTTACTGCTTGTTTGTGGGTCTCATTGACCTCAGTTCTGTTTTCAGTAACTGAAAAGCTCTTGGGTTGAGATCAGGTGACTTGGCCATTGCAGAATATCCCACTTCTTTGCTTTGAGAAACTCTTAAGTTGCTTTTATGGTATGCTTTGGTTCATTATCCATTTGCACTGTGCCATACAATCAGTTTTCCAGCATTTGGCAGAGGAGATAGTATAACCCTGTACACTTCAGAATTTATCCTGCTACTTCTGTTGGCAGTCATCTCATCAATAAAAACTCGTAATACCATTCCACTTGCATCCAGGCATGCCCATACCATAATATTACTGTACTTCCACCATGTTTGACAGATGATATGGTATCCTTCTGATCATAGGCCTTTCCTTCTCCATACTTTTCTCTACCCGTCTTTCTGGCACAAGTTAATCTTAGTTTCATTTGTCCAAACAATTGTTTTTAGAACTCCTTCTGTCCGTCCTATTCTTGAGCGTAACCAGCAGTTTTCATCGTGTTGTAAATCCTCTGTGTTTGCATTAATGAAGTTTCTAGATTGGTGGTGCTGAGCTGGCCTGTGCATTCTGGTTTTTTGTTTGTTTGTTTTTAAAGAATGTACCACTTTTGTCTCTGGATTTTCAGGCTATTGGTGGCCTCCCTCATTTACATGTCTTTGGACCTCATATTGAGAGTTCCAGTGAAATGACACCAAATGTTAATTGCAATACTTGGAATCAACTCCAGACCTTCTAACAGCTTAATTTGTCATAAAATAATGTGAGAACAGGTCTGGCAATGAATCTGCTTGTCAGTCAATTGTCCAGTTAATTTTGAGCCACTGAAAATGAGGGACGGAGGATAAAAATGTCTCTAATCTAAGCAGTTAATTTAGTTTTATTAAACGCCTTAATGGGTTTAATACATTTTTTTTACATTTTTAATATTTTGTTAAATCCCTTGAATTAAATATGAAAATCTGCATGTCACATGTCTGGTGGTGGACAAAGGCAAAATTACCAAAAATTGAAACAGTATTTCCACATTTCTAGATAAGACAAAAAAAAAACCTTGTCAACTGGATTATTGTAACTTGCTGACCAACTGGTCTGCTTATGGAAGTGGGACTAAAATGTAAGGGTATTTTCACTGTTGCCAATATCCTTAGCAGCTATGTTATGATTTCATGGATATATATAACACCTTTCATGTTTCTAAACCCAGCCTGAATCCCCTCCTTCCAGGAGGATCAGGATGATCCTGCTTTTTGGCATCAAATCTATCCTGATCTTTGCCTGTAACTACTGGGGGGAAAAAATGCAAAAACACATGACTGGATTGCGAAATCAAGATAATGTATTGAATAATAAAAATCATCAAATTCAGTAGTCAAGATGGGTTTAATCATTTTCTACATTGCTTTATCAAGTGATGATTGACAGGATTTTCCCACTTACTCAATCAAGTTTGTTACAACTGAGTCACTTTACAATTAATCCCATTTATAATAAATGTAATGTCATCACAGCAAGTTAAATCACTGACTTCCTGTTCTAATTTCTTTGCTAAAGTAAACCAATGAATCAGACAAGTCTATATGCCTTTCAGTGAACTAACTCCCCATGTCCCTCATTCTCTCTCAAACAACCTCTAAGAATGGGATGTTGGATTAAGGCAGCTAGTGAGCCAGCAACAGTAAATGTATTTTCTGACATTTGCCTGCTCCTACTTCCTTGCCCAAAACAAATAAGACAACAGTTGAAATAAAGCATTGTTCAACTTCTGTACATTTACAGGTTAGTGGAGCTGCCTGAGTAGACAGAATGAGGTCTTAAGGTGGGTGGAAAGAGAGAAACTAAAACTGACAGAAAGAAAGATAGAAAAACAGAGACAAAGAGCAGTCTTTGTGTGTATTAAATTCAGATAATTCATGTTCGCCTTTTTTTATTCATTAGGGTAAAGTCTGTGCATTTGTTTGTGTAGTTTAATGGCATGTGACATGAATCCCAACTATCTGTTCAGGAGAGGTTTAACCATCAGCTGAACTGGCAGTGTATTAGACTGAAACTAATTCTCCCGTCTTGCATTAATGGGCATGTGTACTCATACGCACACTCACAGAAACAGCAGTCTACTGTCACTAGTGTGGAGCCTACAGATATGTCATGTGCTTGGTATCAACTTGTCACGTCTGCTCAGGCTCAGTACACAACATGCAGCGATAACCGGTCTTGTGAAGAACGGGAAGGGACAGAACAAATGCAATGATAAATGAGACAGAACAGCTGTCGTTTAGCCGAACCGATTACAACATTTTTGCCATCTACTGTAGATGTTTAGCCTGGAACACACAAAGCAAAGCTTTCATTTCTTGGCAGACCAAATGACACAGCATAGCTCACTGACATTTCTCTATGTTTGCCAGGTCTGTGATCACAGCACACACATAGAAGGTGCAAAAATAATGCACCTAGAAGGGCTAGAAATGTACCCCTTTCTGCCATTCACAAAGTTGCAGTATGTAGAGATTATAACTTGTGTGATATTAAATACTTTCTGCATCATCCAGCTTTTATGGGGCCAGAGGACAAACATGTCTTTCACAAGTAGTATAACTAGAAAAAATGTATGCAGATTGGAAATGATGTAAATCTTCAATATTATTATGGTGTAAGGGTTAAAAAATGTTGTGCAATGTATATATTATTCCCATTAGACTTTCCAAAGTTGAGAGCAATTATCTGGCCCAGTTGCTCTGTCCCGTGTTACACCTATTCTAAAAATTCCCGGAAGAATTGTCTGGGCCAAGTTCATTTTGGTTCTACATGAAATCTTTTCAATTCAGATTTATGATATCCCCAGTACTGTTGTCTGCTGGGCCAGTAGTTTGAAGCGGTACAATTATTTCTTACATCTCACGTTTTCATGCTTGGATGCCTATCAGCAAAAAGAGTAACATATTGATGAACTGTAGCTCTACAATAAGACACTGGCTGGATAAGTTAAATACAAAGCGAGCAGCAGCCATTTTCAAAGAATTTGAAATGAGGCCTGATCTATATCTTAGCCTTATTAAGGTGCCTATTAAAATATCTAATTATGTATTACTCCATTAATAAATTCCAGTGACTAGGAAATTACATTCATCCATTTTCTTAACCGCTTAACCATTTCGGGATTGCAGGAAGGCTTGGAGCCTATCTCAGCTGTCATAGGTCACCAGTCTATCGCAGGAATATTGCATCCATTAATAGTAAAATAAGATCTGAAACTCTAGCTGAAGAGATATAACAAAACACAATGAATGCATTATATATTTTTGTCATAGATTTTAAGGATCTTTCACCTTGTATCGTGTCGTATATAAAAATGAATTTAGGTTTGGGTTGTAGTTTCAAAAACAGCTTAAAGCTTTATGATGTTGTGATTGATGTAGAGATACATTGGGTATCATTTCTCATAATTCAACCAGCCAGTCTTTAAAGTACTCTACAAACAGACTGTGTAATAGCTTTTACTTTTCAACCCCGCTTAGAGAGGCAACAAAAACCAGAGTGGGTTTTTTTAGTATCATATAACACAAATAGTCTTTTAAAAGCTCAAATGAAAGAAAATGTAAACACCTGCACAGAAATAGTCATGCTAAGTACAGAAATAGTCACACAAGTCATACACTTGCGCACACACACACACACGCACACACACAGTACTTGAACAAGGAGAGTTCTGAGTCACTTTCATGGAGATTAAAAGCAAAGTAGCCTTGGCTGCTCATATTAAATAAGGTTTGTAGAAAGGCATTATACTAGCAAAAGGAAGGCTTGACTAAATCTTCCCGACAGCCAAGGCCATAGAAACTGCAGGAAAGAAATGTAATAGTTCACGTGGTCTTTTTTTTTTTAATTGCAAATTAGTGTGCAGTTTTTTGACTGCCATTTTCAAGGTGCCATGGATTTTTATTTTTTTTTAATTTTAGTGCACGCTCTCAACATATAGATATGAAGTCTAGTTTGAAGGACTGTCTTGTATCTTTTAACGGGCTATTCAGTCTCAGCAAATCTATTTCAGCTCTCACATCTTGCCAAATTCTCATTAAGCCTCACTCTCTGCCTTTTATTGCAGTATTGATTTCCAGTGCATTCCGTTATGTCTTTTGGAAGATTATATTTTCATATAAGTAAATGTCTGCAGTGGTTTATAGCAAGGAAAGCTATGTTGTGTAGTATAAATTGCAGGTTTGCTGATGCATTCATTTTTAAATTAATGGATGAAAGTGCATTTCATTGATACTGATAGATGATTTTATAGATAAGTTAATTTAGGATATGCATTAAATAATGCCTGGAACACAGGCCCTAATTTTAGGGTCTCTGGTATTGTTTTTTCACAGGAATGCAAACTGTGTAACAGTGAGATAGCAAAATATTAGTAACACAGATGTCTCTCCTTTTTTCTTCCAGCTGAGGCGATTGTGAATTGGTTCATTTCTCTCTCTGTGCCTTCTACATTCGCTTTCTCTCAATCTGTGCATGAGCGCATATGTGCACAGTTTATTCCCTATACACTACTTTTAAACCACTTTTACTAAATGAAAAATAATGAAAGAGAAAGAATGTTTTAAATATTACACTTGCATTTAAATCCAGTCACCACACTCCAGAAGCTGACATGTTTCTCCCACAGCTGCTAGTTCAGTGTTATTGAGGCAGTTTTCTAACAATCTGCATCTGTTTGCTTCTATTTCCAGCTCTAAGGGATAACAGAATTGAGCTTGTGCGTGCGACGTCGTCAGAGTTGACCATCAGCATCAGTGATGTCATGCTGTCTGATGAAGGCATGTACACCTGTTCTCTCTTCACCATGCCTGTCAGAACGGCCAAAGCTTACCTGACTGTTCTGGGTGAGTACTAGATCCAAACAAAGATTGACTTCTACCTCAATACCTAGATATAATGTTACAGCATCTCTAATGTGTATACAATCTTTCTTTTTAAAAAGTGAGCTAGGTATGCATGTTTTCCTTTTTGTCTTTTTTTTAACCATTCACTATAGGTTTGCTTCTCCTTAAGCAAAAGTAGTTGATTAGTGAGAAAAAGAAGAAGGAAGCCAAAAAAAAAAAAAATGCACACAGCTCACTCAGATGTCTCTCGTACCTACAAATTCTTGCGCCCTACACAAGGTACCATTTGCAGATGAAAAGTAACTGAATATTAATTTCTTCTCTTGAGGTTGTTGAAGATACAGAATGCTACAAATGGACTTTCTTTTTCACTGAATCTCAAATCAATTTAGTCTGGAAGTTTTACCAAAACTGTCTTTATCAGGCAAGGAATCATATTTGGTAACTTCAATGAACATCTGAAAGGATTATCCTTTTTATATATATATATATATATATATATATATACACTTTTTGGAAAAGACTATATATAGTAGCTTCACTGACCTTGATTTGTAGCATAAAAATTAAAAAATTGAAAAGAAAAAAGTCAAAAGGAAAAAAATTTAAAATGGTAATAGTCTTAATAATCTTACAAAGTAAAAAAGAAAAAGAAAAAGTAAACGGACAAAAGTAAAGAAAAAATATTTTAACCAAAACATTTTCTCCTTTTTTATCTTTCACATGATTTTATAATGAAAACACATTATATAATAATAATTATAATAATCACAATATTTAAGTCATTATTATTTTATTATTCATTTTGTGAATGGGTTCATTTCAGAAGAGTAGGAACAACTAGTAATAATAATCCTTAAAGTTTTTGCCACCTTGCTGGAGCCTTTTTGCTTTTCTTTAGTCCGTGTTTCATGTGTTTTATCAATTCATGGGTTTGCTATGATTTTATGTGGTTAGAAACAGCCTGTTGCTTTTGCCTGCAAATGCAGATAAAAAATAGTGTACACTGTTTGTACCTACCTCCCTTTAGCAGTGTTTGTGTTGTGATCATGGCCTCACACAAACATTGTCTCATTTCCTGCCACTGGGCTTATTATCTTGCCAATTAGTTTTTGCTAATGTTAATAGATGTGCTTGTGCACTCCAGGATCATTAGCTGGCTCTCTGTGTTAACAAGCATTCTGAGAATTAGACATTAAAGGCTACTGCTCAATAAGGATATGGAGAAAATTATTTTTGCAATATTGAACAATAGTTAATGGTGCAAGCCAGGAAACAGAGAGGGTGATTTAATAAACATACCAAATAGTCAGGGGATGGGCTGTTTTGGGGGGACTGTAAGTGCTGGGAATGAACAGAAAAAAAAAAAAAAACACTAAATGCTTTTGGGGGGGGGGCTGTAAAAATATAAGCATGCAAGCATCACATTCAAAATATTCGGGGCATGAATCCAAATACGTGCTCATATGTTGCCATAAGGAAACAATAATTTGTAAAGCTGATGGGAATGACATCAAAGTAAGTATTGTTCAACTTTTTGCCTGATGGCACGCTTGATGTTGCAGATACTTTTGAGTTAGAGTTCACCCTACAGGTAAAGTGAATGTCAGTAATAAATTTCACAGCAATCCATCCTGTAGTAGTTGAGACATTCCCTAAAAAATACAAATGTTAAACTCCTGGAGGTAGAAGGAAGGTAATAGCTCACCAAAGTCAAGAATTCATCCACCAAAGGCCATCAATACCTGCATAAAAAGTGCATGTTAATCTTTCTTAAGTCTGCACTGAAGTAGCTGGTTTACCAACAGGCTGCCATTTCTGGAGCATAAATCAATAACCATGTCATGCATTATTAGCTGCTAGCATGGCCACTACTGTGGCTAATAATGCATGACACGATAAGATTGGTATTTGATCAATAAATGAAAAAGTATACAAATATTATCAGTGAAGGATATTAATTTTAGCTCTAAATACCTTATGGTGGCCCTTTATGCTCAAAAGCTTTAAGAAAATACATACATTTATGCATAGATTGCCATAAAGCAGTGTGATCACTTACGACAGAAATTTGTAGAAACCGTGAAAAATCTATCAGAAATTGAGCTCCTTTTCCTGTGTTGAAGACTGTTTTATAGAGAGACGGTTTAAAGCTGTACAGCCTATAGCCACCCAAGGGGAACGTGACTATGCAAGATGAACAATGCACTTGATCTGCCTTTATTCCGTCTGAAAGAAAATCCATCAAATACTTTTCAAGTCAGCCCACACGTACTTATTCGCACACCACAGTTCCTAGAGGTTGTGGCACTTTTACTTCACACACTTCAAAACTAAGCAATTTGCATAGAAAAAACAGGCATATTAAAAATCACATGTATAATATTTAGTTAGATGAGGTGTGAAATCTCACTAAATTGTGCTTCTGCCAAGCAGCAGCTGTTGCCAGGATTACGTGTGCAGTTTTTGCCTTCAAACAAATGGGAAACATAAAACAGGAGGACCTTTAACTCTGGCAGGAAACCTTACAGGAGGTGGTGAGACAGACAAGGCAAGAGTCAGTCAATGGCATTGACTGAAAGAACTTTCAGTCACTCAGCCTGAGGCAGACTTATTGCTCATTGACGTTAGAAGGGCAGGCACTACATACTTAAAACACTCATTATGGGAAAGGCCAGTAATCAACATTTTCTGTACATAGTCATGGCCTTGTCTGCAGTCACAGCCCTGTCTCACACAGGCATACAAAACATACTATTTGTCAGCCTACAGCTTTTCCTGTTATTGGTATCATGACATTTTT
>VUQJ01018454.1:64564-75566 GCA_015108635.1 Andinoacara biseriatus | reverse complement strand
TTAGGTTTGTGCTTAAATTAATTAAACTACAGGGCTCAAATGGAAAAAGATTGCTCTTGTTTTATTTTATTTTACATCTAAGTTGAAGGTTGTTTTTGCACACACTTCACACACAGTAAGGTAAGAACGAAAAGCATCAGAACTATCGGATATTTCATGCATCCTTTCTCCTTCTTTTGTTAAAGGTATATCTGACTCATCCTGTGAATTTGAGGTTAACAGACTTAGACTTGAGCACAGAAGAAGAGATCATATTGGTACACCCACTGTCTGTGCCCATTAAGAGCAACATCCTAGAGGTGGAGCACCTGTCCATTTTTAAATGTCAAGGCACTGAGACTGACCAGACCTCTCCTTTCAGAGTGGGAAACAGTCTTCGTGAATCCACAGTAGACACTTCTTAGCTGTGAATGCTCAGGGAGTTTCATGTCAGAAAGGACATTATGATACTGGTCTGCCAGGCGCTGATAGAAAGTCTCCTAACATTTAACAGTGCTCCCTGGTTGTAGTCACACGTCAGTTAAGCACAGAGCCTAGCTGGTAAGGCAGATCAGTCAAGGGAAGATGCTTACAGGCAGCCAACAGGCAGGCTCCCTCAACACTGCACAGTAGCAGGAATAAGCGAAAAGGTGGTGGACAGCACAATATATCATCTCCACACCTCACTGGAGCGGAGGCTTGCCGCTTATTTTTGCTCTTGTTTTAAAGTTTACACATCCTTATTGTTATGCAGCTCAGGAAACTGCATACATAAGTACTAATCTGCCAATATTTTCTGGTAATATTGTGTATTTCAGCATATTTAAATTCAAAATAGTGTTTAGTTTCGCATATATTTTGATTATTCTCACTCTCACCCACGGACGATTTCACATTGTTCTTGCTTGAACAAGTTGTTTTAATTCTCAAATGGGATGCAGCTCAGGGTGTGTTGAGTCAGCCATCGGACCCCTGCCGCCAGGATTAGTCAGGTCTGGCACTGTTGTTCATGATTCCTCCACAACCCCAGCAGACCTCCTCAGTCTCTCTTGTTGGTCCCTCTATGTTCTCTTCTTCGGCTTCAACTCTCTCCTGTGAAATTGCATAAAAGGGTCAGATTCTCACATTGTGCGCCTGTCATTTCCATTACTAATCCTCCAAGGCTCTGTCTTGGCTCACACCACTGATGCAGAGCTATGAGCACCCACCCACAGAACAGCGTGCCGCAGTCATAGCCAAATACTATCCGGCTGTTTGTGCAAAAGAGGTGCCATAGGTGAATATTGCAGGATTGTGACCATTTTATTGTCCTTTTTGATTTTATTGGTTCTACAAAGTCTCTGCATATAAAATGAATGAATAAAAATTAATATGAATTTTTAAAAATGCAACAATTTTCTATAGTATTTATTTTTTACAACATGTCACATTCATCCATCCTTCCATTTTCGACCACTTATCCGGGTCCCGGTCATGGTGGAAGCAATCCGAGCAGTGGTGCTGAAGCTACCTTCTCCCCAGCCACCGCCTCCAGCTCTTCTGAGGGGACACCGAGGCATTCCCATGCCAGGCAAGAGACATAATCTCACTGGGTCGGGTCCCCAGGGTCTCCTTCTGACATGCCCAAACCACGTCAACTGGCTCATTTTAATGCTGAGGAGCAGCAGCTCTACTCTAAGCCCCCTTCTGAATGACTGAGATCCTCACCTTATATCTAAGGCTGAGCCCAGACACTCTTCAAAAGAAGCTCATTTCTGCTGCTTGTATCCGAGGTGTTATTCTTTCAGCCACAACCCCGCAGTTCATAGCAATAGGTGAGGTTAGGAACATTTAACAGTAAAGCTTTACCTTCACCTTCAGGCTGTTACAGCATCCGCATCACTGTTGAATGTGGAATGATTGATACACACATGCTATAGTATTGTAATGTTGAGTGAATGACAAAATGTGTTCGCTGCTAGTCCTTTGTGGAAATGTTTCCTGAGCATCTGCAGTGCTTTCCCCCACAGAATTGATTCTGCTTATAATATTTGCCACCTGAGGGCCCAAAAAGCATGGTCACTGCTGGGGTTTTTTCTGTCTTGTCGCTTGTGCAGTGTTTTCTCTATATTCTTTGAATCTTTTAATGATTTTTGTGCTAAGTGAATGTTTCAGATGAGAAACATTTTGCTAAAATATTTGCAATTTATGACTTTCACACAGTCTCTGAGATGATATTTATATCCCATTATTCCTCAATTTCAACACTGAATATGCTGATTTTCTCAGTTAAAAAATGTGCTCTCTGTTGATTTCCATTTTACAACTGCATATTCATATTAAATTTTAAAATGTTCTTCATGATACAAAAAAATGGCTGAATCTTCTGCAACTTTGCTTACTCAAGCCAATGACTATAATATGTCTGATATGTAACACAGTTTTTCTTTTTGGATTGACAAGCCGGAGCTTTAATGGCACCTCAATGGCAGCTGCTCTTTTCAGCTGTGTTAAAAATGTGATAAGATACTGTATTTATGGACTAATTACACCAACTCTCACCCAGACACTTTCACACACCCTTTTGTGCAAACACAGAGTGCAGGCTGATTGCTGCTCTTTATCGATGAAGTCTTACTTGCTGTTGGACAACTGTGATTATGTTCTCAAAGTGGATCTCAGAAGACTTGGGAATTATAATGTTAATGAAATTAAACTTTGAGCGAGCATGTCAGTTTCTCTGCTCTTATCCTGAATCGCACACAAGCAATCAGAGACCATTTAAAATTCCATGACAAAAAAAGCTAAAGGAATCCGCGCTCTTAAATCAACCAGCCAAATTATATACTATAGAAACTCACTTTCAGTCTTTCCAGCAGTTTTGTTTCAATGCAAGTGTATTTACAATCAAAGGACTTCAAAGATAGAATTACAATCAAAAACCTTAGATAGAGTGATATTATACACTGAAAAAATAACTTGAAAAAGATCTTCTGGGGTTTTTTTTACTGAAAGTCTACAGTGAAAAATAGTCAGAACATTAGGTTAGTTGCAACAGGGGCATCGCTAAGTGCGTATTACAATGATTGAAGTACTTAAATTCTGGTTTCGCTCAGCATAACTGTGTGCATAATCACACTGCACAATTCAAGATGATGCATTCAATTTATTCAGAGTCATTACAATGTTTTGATTTACATAAAGTAATTTTTAAAAAATGAAACACTAACTTCTAATCCTGTTTGGAAATGTGATGTTCTAAAATACATCTCTTGATCCACCTGAAGACATCATCACTGATGTATCCTGGGGTCATCGGGTGTTTCAGTTCTTCAAACATCAAACAGCCTGTTCCAGGTGACCCGACCACAATGGATCAGACTGTGGCCTGTGTTCAGGTAGCACTGCTTGTCCCCATGGCCCATCTCTTTGTATCCAGAGCCATCTCGAGGCTTTCTGAGCTGCTTCAGTGATGTTCTTGATGGCTCTTCTCCTCGCTCAGTGTAGTGAGCGCTCTGTGCAGTGAGTGCCCCACAATTTGGCCCTCTTGCACGAGTGCCTCTCCCAGGCAATCGTCTCACAGTACTGTCAGTTCCATGATGATGACGTTCTTGGTTCTGCTGATCCCCTTGCTGATGGCTTCTGCCACTGGTTTCAGCACCAGGTGCAATGGCCGACTGCTGTTGGACAGTAGCTTAAGATGTGCAGTAATGATCCTCTTGCTGGGCACAGTGGACAATTTGGGGTCCCCACCTTGCCCAGATTAAGATGGTAGCTGGGCTGGGCAAGGCATCAGCATGCTACAGGTCGATCAAAGTAACTTTACAATCAATGGCTTGCTCCCACCTTGTCCAAGCCCTGTGCTGTCTCAAACCAGCTGCTCTGCTTGATCTTCCCTAAACTTCCAGCACTGCCCTCACCTCCTCCTGGATCTGTCTTTGCACCCCTTGCATCCAGGTGTCTGGGAAAGGCCTGTTCTAGGACACAGAGCAAACCCTCTGACAATGACACATATTGATGTGTCATCCTGGAGGAGATTTTACATTTTTAAAATAAAATATGCAATTGAATATTTCCTTGAAAGCTAGTAACATTTAGCTAGTTGACTCACTGAAACAGTAATGTATTAATGTGTAATGCATTACTTTTTCAGTGACTCAAGTAGCTACTTTTTCAGAGAATAATCCTTTACTTAATTACACCCTGGAGAAAGTAATTTGTTACACTACTTGTTACATTACTTTTGCATTACTCTGTACTGTCACATAATTACCAATTAATAATATAGACCTTAGGCTACTAAAATACTAAATACTGACACAAATTCTTATCCTAATACGGACACACACAAGATCTTTTTTTTAGTGTTTAATTATGAACACAAAGAAAACGTAAAAACCAGCCAACGAGACTTCAAAGTGATCTCCACTGCAATTCAGCTGTAGAAACATGTACAGGTAGAAATGGAGGCTACAATGTTGCAACCCTGACTCTTCATCACTGTCTTTGTTACCTGTTGAAGATCAGGCTCTGGCTGCTAAGCTTTAACATCACTCTGGGTTCTTCACTAGCTTCGTGTTAGCATCTTTGTGGATGCTTGCAAAGAGCTGATGTTGTGTTAGCAGTTTAATGCTGTTATTTCTGTCCTGGGCAGAACTTTGCACTTTACCATCACACTCTTGCCCTTTCATGCAATAAAAATTATTTTAATCCTTTTTTTTTTCTATCCACCCATATTGCAGATATCTGAATAACCTTTGTAAAGCAACAACATAATTGTAACTGTAATGTAATTACTGAATTTAGTACAGTAATGCACCTTACTGCGTTACTGAAAAACGTAATGCTCAAAATTGTAGAAAGACAAGTTGGACTGATGTATCGACAAAGAGGCAGTTTATGAGGAGATGTCATAATTAATAGAAATGGAAAATAAATGTTTGCAAGCCAAAAGCAAACCGCTGATTATCACAAGTTAGATGTAATTTCTTTTAGCCCTCCTCTGTTTTTCACTCTCTGTCATCTCCTGTATCTTCTTTGTGAAATGCAGCCATTTTCCCTCTCCCCTGTTGTTTGCATGGATGTTGCTAACACTGCAGACCTGTCAGTCATTCATCTCTAGGGGAGGCGGGCTCATTGCCTCAGTCGGGGGAAGTGGCTGAGCAGAATAGTTGATTGGCAGAATTGAGAGAGAGAGGAGACAGTAGGGTGGTGTGCTTAGAAAGTGGAGCAGATGAGCACAGAGGAGAGAAAGATGTGGAGCGTAAACAGTCTCTTTAGGAGGTACAAACAAAGGCGGTCAGCATGAGAGATGCGGTATATACAGTACGCTTATGATATATAAAACAGAAAATGAAGGACATATTCTTGACAACGCAGGGTAACATCTAAAGAGAGATAAGCCTGGACAGCTGAATACATTATAGAAGTGAATTCTTTTCTTGTTTGAAAAGAAACTGAGTAGGATGTAGCGGCTTGATATGATTTTAAAATCTGGCCACTGGCATAATGTAAGCAAACCAAACACTTTTTGTTGAAGATTGGCTGAAGAGATTTTACTGAGAGAAAGAATGGTTTAAAATAACTACTTGGAGGTGGATAGGTTTAGATAATTATCATCAAGTACGACAGCCAGTAACTTTAAAAAAAATCTAGTGGTATTGAATTATGCAAGACTGTTCACTTAGGTGTGATATGTGTGGTCTGAAAGATGATGCTAATTTGAATTGCATAATGCATCTAGAACAGCTACCAAGTTTTAAAAAACATATATATACCTTATTTTCAGGCTGCAGCACCAACATTTGGAAATAAAAATGTCTAATGTCATCACTCATCTAAATTCTACCTCTAATTTCTCTAAAGCTGGCACATTTCCTGAAATATGTAGTTTTAAACAGGATGCTTAAATTTCACTGCAATAGTAAATTTCTTAAACTTTTAAGTTTCTAGAAAAGACAAAAAAAAAACACTGCCAGGAACTTAAAGAAGAAGAATTTGTAACATTGGAAGTTTTTCAGTGTACGTCTGTGCTTTATTTCTGTATGACAATGAAACTGTGGTCATCTGGATAGTGCACAGGGAACCCCAATCTACTAGGTCAGAAGTCTCCTGCTCCACTTTGAAGGCTTCGTCTACATTGAGGTACTTTGCTTGTAGGGAGGAAGATTTATCACTGACTGCATTTCAAGGACCCCAATGTGACAGTCATAACCTTGAGGGCAATCAAACACATTTGGTTTTTCAAAAGTCTAATAGTGTTAAGGGAGAAATGATGGAAAGGGGAATGATATGATCAAGGAATATTCCAAATCTCACTTGGCTGGAGGATTTTTCCTGTCTTTACAATGTCTGGGATGTTGATGGTCAGAGGGAGATGCATTAGCTGATTACTGAGGATTACAAGGCAGGTGTTGCTGGGACTGCTCTCAGAACAAATTGTACAGATAAAGAGAACCGTGCATAATGACACTTTGCTAACAGGCTAATTTAATTACTGCCAGGTACTGTCAATAGTCTGATTTCCACTGGTAATGTTTTTTGAAGTAGCTATCAGGCAGAGGAATCAGACCAAGAGGTCTGACAGATATGAAGTGCATGAAAGTGTTGGTGATTTAAACAGGCTGAGTGGGAGCCCAGGGGAGTGCATGCAGAGATGACAGGTGAGGCCACAGATAGTCAAAAATGTTAACAGTGTAAACATACACATTACATCCAAAGAGACCCAACTTAAAGGTGATGCAGCTGGTTTTTGTTTGTGCACTGACTGAAGCAAAATCTAGGTTGAATTTGTTCTGCGGAAGCCTAGACACGCAACAAAGTGAACTTCCAGAACAGTCACAGTGAAAGAGCTGAAGATAGCTGTCCATCTCTGTCCATCTCTGTCCAGATTATTCTAATCTAATGCAGCAGGTACGTCAGCAGCGTCAGCATCAGCAGCAACAGCTTTGTTCCACAAAAACTTTAACATTTGCCATAACTTGACAACAGCCTCACTGAGAATGTTCAAATTCACACCATAGATGCATCTGCTAAAAAAATCTCAGACAAGTTTGACTATCGGCGACTTGACCTTGATGGTCAGAGGTCAAGATTTCTGAAATCTTGTGAACATGGTAATGATCTCACGTAGGATGTTCAAATTCACACCATAGGTGCATACTGTTCAAGTTGGACCTATCAAATTCACACACTTGTTCACTGACTTTACTATAACACTTATAGGTAGTTCAGTAAGTGTATAAAATATCTTTAAGTATTATTAATAATTTATGATTCTTTCGATTCCACAGTTTGTTTTTTCACTGGTTGGGTTTCAAAGACAACTTATTCATAATCATAAATATGGAAAACTAATGGTTCAGGTCTAACTGAAATGAAAATAAGCATGACGATACTTTGAAAATTGAACATTTTAGACACTGATGTTTTGCATGATAGGCCCATGTCTAGTAGCACAATGTCTTGTATATGAATAGGAGAGCATGTGGAATCTGGCTGCGGTTGTAACACATTGGTTAGTGGCTATCACACCTCGCAAGATAAATGTGCTGCATCTGTGACAGAATGCAATTCTCTCCCAAGGTGCCAAAGAGGTGAATGCAAGTGGGAAGACATTTACAGTACGGAGCTCTCTACAGCTGCAAGTGGACAGAAATGATGATGGAGTGGCCTACACCTGCAGAGTAGACCATGTTGCACTCGCACAGGCACCACAGCAGGCCACTGAAGTACTGGAGGTCCACTGTGAGTGTACACACAAAGTAGATGCAAGCACTCAAACATATATATGAAGTGTACACATGAGCATAATGGATAAAAGAAAATTCAAACTGATAAAATGCAGTAACTTGCTTTTATGGCTGTTGAACCCACTTAGAGAACATTCCAAGTAATAAGACCCACATCATTGTACGTATGTAAATGCACTATTTCAGAGCTGATTCTCAGTGATCTCTCATTTATATTTTTACATTAGCCTAACTAGTATTTTATTCATTCAATATCCAGCTGTCTGGGTGAAAATTTATTATTTTATTGTCTATGAAAATGTACTGCCTGAATCCAGACAAGCTCTTACATTGACATATCCTAAATCAATATATTTATCTGTTTTATTTATATATTATCCTCCCTCAATTTGAACCCTCTCTCTATTTGCCCTAGATGCTCCTCGTGTGGAGATCATCCACTCCCTTGCAGTCCCTCAGGAGGGTCAGTACTTAAAGCTGGAGTGTGTGTCCAAAGGAAACCCTTCGTAAGTCTCTCAAAGTTTGCATGAGTTGATTGACATCATGCTTTTATATAGTGTCTTATCCAGTATGTCTACATGTAGCATGCTTTCTTTCTCTTACACCTTCTCTTACCTCCCAGGCCAGATCCTGTGATGTGGACAAAGGATGGAGGTGAACTTCCTGACCTGGACAGGGTGATTGTAGAAGGAAGAGAGCTTACCTTTACATCCCTTAACAAGACAGACAATGGCACCTACCGCTGTGAAGCTAGCAACCACCTAGGGACCAGCAGTGCTGAATATGTACTCTACGTCTATGGTGAGTTCAGGGGAAAGATTGATACATGGATAATTGCATTTCATCTCGTAGTATAGAAAAGTAAGTCAGTCAGGTACTACTATGACACCATTAAAAAAAGCTACTGTACAAGAGGAAAACTTGATTTCCAAAGCTATGTAAAAAATGTGAACCTCACAGGCATAAGTACAAAACTCCATTGAAAAATACAGGATTATAATACCTCCTGATCTGCATACTGTATCAATGCTAATAGTGATTAGTGGTAGCATCCGTCACAGGGAGAATAAGGGCCTCAGGTGACACAAATGCCACCAACGCCTTTCCTTAAATAAACCTGTGTCCCAGATACACACACACACACACACACACACACACACACACACACACACACACTCACACTCACATACACACATTTACAGTACACACACTCACTAGGAGGGAAATGTGTGAGGGAGGCAGAATTTAGTGCTGCGTTGTCAGGAATATCACCAGGAAGGATAAGTAATTCCTAGTAACGCCAGAGGAGGTGGAGGATAAAGGGACTCAGTGTCAGGGAAAACAGATAGTTCTTCCTCTCTTCCGCTTCTCCACTGCCATTTGTCTCTTGGCATTAAGTAATAATGCTTTAAAAAATAGCAAAGCAGTGAAACATCTCCTTTCACTGTGTTACAGAAACAGTGTGATCATTAAAAAACAGGTCGTTCTTGGCCCGAGAAGTCACCCAACTGGAGACGAAGAAAAATTCCTCCATGTAGATCAGTAAAACATAACATTAATAATATTACATGGGTCCCTTTATTTAATAGGAGAAAGTAATGAAAAATCTAATTAAAACATCTGAGTATAAACCTGAGCTGCACAGGTAACCCAGGTTACTATGAATAGGGTATAAAGGGCTGTGGAAACCTCTAGAATGAGGAATGATGGAATAAAATAAAACACTCTGCCATCCTATTCTACCATGCAATTAGATTTATTTGATGAGACTGCAATGAATATATGAGCCACTCACCTTTATGTAAGTGAATGCTGTAAATTTTTAAATATACTGAATCTTATGATGATATAATGAATATTGGGGGACGTAGATACAAAGGTTATACAAAATATGTACTTCATACAACATACAGATTGATTAGGTAAATATAAATCTAATTTATGTATTTAATAAAATCAAGATATTAATTACAAAAAACATATATTTTTCCAATTACTCATATCACTGAAATTTTAATTTAATGCTCATGCACAGTATCTACTGGGACTAGGTTATTGTAAGGATGCAGATGAGTTTCATTTGCTGTATACAGTAATTTATTTCTTTTTTTCATATTTTTGCAGCTCATTACTGCAAAAATATGCTTTTAACGTTGGCGTGTACGGTATATCGCTTAGGTATTTAGTTAAAGCTTCCTTCTATGAGTTCAAAGCCACAAAATAGGATGAGCGCAGACTAATTATGTATACCATTGATAATTTATGATACTTCAAAACTTCAAATTCAAATCCTTTCCAAAGGTTTCATTAAAGGAGGCGATTCTGAAATAGTGCTGTTAGAGACTTTTATAGCTTAAAAGTTTCATGGTATATTTCTCAGATTTAATTTTTTTTTTTTTTTTTATTTCAGCCCTTCAAACATTTACCTTTTCTCCAGTGCAGAGTTTGAGGTTATGTTAATCTCCAACTAATCAATTAATTGTTTGATCTGAAAATGCCTTTCACTCTTTTCCGAAGCACGTGGAGATGTCTTTAAATTCTTGTCCCCAAAAGCGCAAAATTCTTCAAAATTATATGATTAATTAAACAATTAGTTGTGGCTCTTATTTAATTAGTGGATTGCTCACACTTGTCTTGGCGTCTGTCCGCACCTAACAATTTCTTCTGAAGCTGCCGCAAGAATAACCAATGCATGTAATGACAGCGGTGTTATTAAACTGACAAATTCTCTGCCACAAAAAAAGACAATTGGGTGTGGGAGGGTCAAAAAGTCCTATTCAGATTCATTACTTGTTCTCTTGAAATGGCACCCAGTCTGTTCCTATCCTTCATTAGTGATTATCACACCTTTTAGCCTTTCACAATTGCCTCCATAATTCTTGGAAAATACCTTTTTAATGGTTCCCCTCGAACAAGGGGACATTTTCTCTCTTCCCTCTTTCCCGAAGACATGCAGTTAGCTGCTTAGTGAGTCACGCTAAGGCTGAAATGTCACCAAGACACAGAGGACAGTTGGCCCAGAGAAAGACTACCAAAGCCAATTAAAAGCTTCTGGATCACCATAAAATGCAGAGACATAAACATAAAAGCCAAGGTGGTAATGTAACCTCATTAACTTTGTCACCCAATGTTTCAGTCTCACTTTTTCTGTAGCTTTAAAATGTGACAGTGAGAAGAACCTTGCACGGATCACTTTTACCATTATACTGTAGTGAGAAGCCTAAATTAAACATAGAAATAATAGCCTAACCACCTTTTCTTTCTTTCCTTTTTTTTTTTTTTAAATTTCTTTG
>VUQJ01018454.1:42398-64514 GCA_015108635.1 Andinoacara biseriatus | reverse complement strand
ATCAGCGGTCTTCTCTCTCACATGTTGAGAGCACAAGCTCTATCTCCAGAGACAGTCACCAGCATTAGGAGATTTAAGGTTAATTCTGTTCTTTTGCTCCACAAATTGCCCTCACATTCAAAGGCAGAACATTTGAAATCATAGATGACAGAGAAAATGTAGAAGATTGGAACTCTAAAGTAACTGATCATTTCAGAATCAGTGAGAAAGCCTTACTGACCCACTAAAACAGGAGCAGCAATGCCCTGAACTCATGTATGTTGTTAAGGACATCACATTTCATTATTTTAGAACAAGCATGCTTTCTTGTGCTGTGATCTTGTGTTATATGCTTTAAATTGTGTCATAATTTTGCCCTTGTGTTTCCCATCACTGTATATTGTTTTTTTTCCCCTTTGTGTTCTTTTAACGTATCTAACTGCTCCCATGTGAATTCATTTTGCTGTTGTTGTTGTTGTTGTATTGTTTTTGTGTATATGTGTCTATCTGTCCCCTCCACCAGAGGCCCCCACCACTCTGCCTCCATCCACCACTCCCCCCCTACATCCCATCCCTCCAGATCCTACCGCACTATTAGGCACCCACGCCTCAGACCCCACAGTCACTGGCAACAGAGGTACAGTACCACCCCACGCATCTCCACAGTCCTTTCAGCATGCTACAGCATACTCTAACTTCCCTCTTACACTCATGTCTCCTGTGTTACTTCCTTCTCAGCTGTGCTTCTGTACCTCAAGCATCGATATTCCTTTTTCTCGTGGACACAAAAAGGCACGGAGACACTGTGAGCTCACGTAGCACAAAATTGTGCCTTTACGTTTTTCTTCTTAAACTTACTGCATTAGGGCAGACTTATCTGAGTCTCAGAGATACTCCAGGTGTTCAAATACTCTGTGTACTGTCCCCTTGGAATTACAAAGTCTCCAGTACTTCTGTGCCCTGAAACCTCAAAGAAGCAAATGTCATGTCCAACTGAAAATGTCTGGCCACTGGAGATGTCTCATCATGACTTCTAATGCTGTGTTAACTCTTGGAGAATCCTAACTTGACATAGTCACTGCACGTCTAAGCATTTTACTGCTAAAACTGCATATTCTGGTGTTTTTAAAGTGGTCTGCGCACAGAATTAAGGCTATTTATTTTTAATCTCATGCCCTTAAACCTAAATAAAACAATGGTAATTTCATCATGCTTAAGCAGGCCAACTCCAGTAAGCACATAGCAAGCTTCATTAGTTTGTGCTTTCAATCATGCGTGAACATAGGCGGACTTAATGCTACATTTGATGAAGAAGAATTTCCTATCTGATGAAGACAAATGCAGATTTTGTACCTAGTAATTCGGATAATGTTTCTGAACTCTGACTCTGCATTTTCTGTCAATCCCACTAATGGCAGCTTGCACATTAGACATAGAATCTTTCTTGTGTTATTGTTGCTCCAGTATGACTTACTTTTTGCTTCTTTTTAGCTTTCATGTTACTTTAGATGAATAAAATACATGACATTAATGAGTGTTTCATTTTCTGTAGGGAAAAAACAAACAAAGCAAATATGGGGGTGGCCATGACTTTTTTTTGTACAAAATAGGCAGAGGTTGAAAATGTTTTTAAGGTCTGAATTCCCACATACAACACAGATCAAATGCAGCATAGGACCATCTTTCCCTTACCCCCTGCATACTGTATAGCAGGGCATAGCAGCATCTTGTTTCAGCTCTAATACGGCCGCTAGAGCCGATCACTCCCACTCAGGACAATGCTTGCGATTCCACCAGACGTGCTGCACCCCATTTCAGCAATGCCTCAGAAGCAGATTATAGCTACTGATGACACAAGGCCCTGCAGCAAAGGGCTGGCATAACAATCTCCTCCTGCTAGCTTTTGGCTGAGTTTCCCACAGAAGTTTTCAGTTCGCTGTCTGCCTTTCAAAAACAAGGACAGCAGCAACCAAATACTGAAAGGTTGCAAGCCGCATGAATTATAATGCACTGAGTTGTGAGTCCCAGGTTCTATTCCAGCTGGACATTTACGGCTTGTCACTCTCATGAGTAACAAAATGTGATAATTAACGAAGTTAGTTCATTTTGACAGACTTAATTACCACTTGTGGTCTCATCGGCTGATGTTTCCACTGCTCAGTAAATGCTACATACATACTGTGGCTTCAAAAGAAGTCAGTGATGTCTTCTGGCATGTCCAGCTGAACTTCTTCAAAGAAGCCTTTTTTTTAAATTTCTTGTTTAGCTGTTTGGTTGTTTTCTGACCAAGATCTCTACTGTATGATTTATATTTTCTCTTCTAGTTTAAGAACAAAATCTATTTGAATTGGCTAATTACATTCTACGTTTCCTTAGGCCATACAGATCTAAGCAATACAACAGAAAAAAAATCCAAGAGAAAAGGAAAGAAAACAGAAAGATGAGGAAAAAAGAACTAAGGGGAAAAAGATAATAAAACCCAGGATCTGTGTGTAGCAATAAATTGTAGTGTATCTTACACTACGAGCCTCCCTCTCGTACATGAAATCTAATCTAAATTGTTTAATAAACTCAGTCCAGACTTTCCAGCGTTCATCAAATATGTCCACCCTAAGTCTTAAATTAAATGTCAGTTTTTCCATTACAAAAATATCATGCATCACATTAAATCAGTCTTCTCTATTGAGGCGCTCTGCCCTATACAACTGGGAGGTGACCCTCGGGCGGACAGAGAAAATGCTGAAGGGGATCGCAAATCCCACCTGGCTAGGGAAAGCGTCAGGATCCTTCAGGAGGAGCTGGAGGACATGGCTGTGGAAAAGGAGGTTTCGGCACCACTGCGACACATAACTGGCAGTAAACAGATGCAGTAGATGAAAAGGACATCACGAGCCTCTGGGAAGGTGTAGTTGCTTTAACCCATTTGCCAGGGCGCAGATGCTGACATGGCACCACGTCTGCTACAGTAGATTGATATGTCCACCTTTTTGAGTGACACGTCAATTTAAAGCTAATGTGCTGTGATGGCCTGTATGCAGAAGAACTTGCTCAGTCATATATCATCTTCATCATGGTTTCTAAAGCTGTTATCAGTGTGTGACATGTTTTCCTAAAGTGACTGTGTAAACAATCCATCATAGTGTGATATCGGTAATAGCACATAAAATGATTTTTGTTAGCATATTTATAACACTGTATATTTTCTCACAAAACATTGTGCAAAATATGACCATTCATTTCGGCTTCAAATAAATATCCATCTGTGGATCTATCCATTTTCTGAAACTTTTCCACGTCTGAGTCAGTGGGGGAGCAGTTTAAGCTGCAGTCCCCCTGTCCCCAGACACCTCCTCCAGCTCTTCTGGTGGGACACTGAGGCGTTCCCAAGCCAGTCAAGATAAATAATGATTCCAGAGTGTCTTGGGTCTACCCTGAGGTCTCCTCCCAATTGGAAATGCCCAAAACACTTCGTTTAGAAAGTGTCCAGGAGGAATTTGAGTCAGACGACTGAACCACTTCAGCTGGCTCCTTTCGATGTGGAGGAGTAGCAGTTCTACTTTGAGCCCCTCCCAAATGACCAAGCTCCTTACCGTATCTCTAAGGTTTGAGCCCAGCCAACTTTCAGAGGAAGCCGCTTGTATCCCACAGCTCATGGCCATAGGTGAGCGTGGGAATGTAGGTTGACCGGTAAAGCAACAGCTTTGCTTTCGCACTCAGCTCTCTCTTCACTGTGATGGAGTAGTGCTTCATCCACATCACTGCAGCCACTGCATCAATCCGCATCACTCATTCCTAATCCGGACAAGCATCTGAGACCACCAAACCCAGCACTCTCCGCTCCTTGGGTGTGCCTAAAAATTCTGCCCATAATTTCAAATAAAGACATGAAATGTAAATATGAGAGAAGCGAGGCAGTGATCTTTTACATGTAGTTCACCCAAGCAGCTTTATTCATTTTCATTTATGCGTCTGTTTTTTCATCTTATAGACGTAGGAGAGATATCATCTGTCTTGTCTGTACTCTTTTGCCCCCTCTCTTCATTCCTCTCAACATCATGGTCTACATCTCAAAATAATTTCCTCTCATCACTGCTGCTTTCTGTAAATTACCATCTTTAAAGTCCTTTGGGAGGCTTGACTCCCCTTCTACCTTTCCTCCGCTTTAGTCCCTCTCTAAGCTTTTGTTCAGTTATTCCTCTCCTTTCCGCTTCATCTCTTCTGCCCTCACATCTCTCTGAAGGCCGTGTTAGATAACAGTCTTCCACACATTGTTGGATGTTCTTCATCAGTGTGCCTCAGTTCTTCTCTGATGTCTGTTTGTGTAGTTCAGAGACACAAGAGGAGCTGAGTCTCTCAGTGTATCTACAGGGAATCTAAATATCAGACTCCTTCACTGCGTCCCCAGTCACAGGATACTACACTATCTGTTTTCATGTGTCTACTTGATTTATTACCAGGTTTTTTCACGGCCCCGGTTGAAAGCAAACAACTGTGGAGCTTTACCAGCCCCATGACGTTTTGTAATTTTGCATAATGAAGTTGTCCTCCTCTGCAGGCATGCTGTAGGTTCAGCACTATAGCCTGAATGCTGCATTCGTATAAGCTCTCTTAGATTTTCCTTTGTCTTTTCTGCTGCCATTCATAAACTGATTTTGCATCTTTCTGCTATTTTATGAGCATATGGGATTTTTTTTTTTAAACGTATGACTATCCCAGCTAGGGCTTAACCATCATCCAGTAAAAGCAATCTGGGCAGAAAGGAGATCAGCAAAAAAATTAATTAAAGGGATTTTTTTTTAAATCAAACATTATGTTATCACACTTTTTATTTTTTGCCCTTTTTTTGAACAGCCCAACAATACCAGCTGTCCCTGCCTCACTAGAGGAAACCTTTAACAAAGTAGACAAAGAAAGAAACTTAGGAAATCACAAGTGTGCGTTGTGTATTCATTGCATTCCAATTTTAATATAATTTTTTGTGCATTTTAGATTACACTGTGATAAGTGTCTTAGAGTTTTGAATGAAATTTATAATGGATTGTTGTATTTACTACACACATTGTAGCGCGCATGTTTCTATACTACTACTTACTTTCTATTCTACTGTCACTATGACACCCAATACCATTTTTTCCCTCTCGTTCAAAAAGCAGTTTAGCCCTCTATTGATAGTTTTCTCCTTCATTAGTTCTGGCTGGGGTGAATTTATTTATAGCCCATTCATCTGGATACTTGAGTTAGGGCGGTGGTTTCTTTGATTGACAGGTGTATCTGCACAGGCAGGTGTAGCTGATTAGTCTCTGCTAGGCACCAATCTGGATGCGTTTGTGCAGTCAGTGCCTTTTGGAGCATTTTCATGGATATGGCTTGCTGAAATTTGTGCTTCAGTTTTGTACACTAGCATTTTATCTGCCTCTTAGTTTGCACTAATTTGTAGATACCTCTGTTTGTGAATTGCACTTGAAGGCAGCTCGTTAAACGAGCTTTCTAGTGTTGACTTATAAATTGGCAACTGTGGTAACCTGTAGCTCCAAATGCTGACACTAAAACCAGTGGGTGAAGTCACAGTCACAGTGGCTATGTCCATCTTTTATACGCGGCCAGTGAAAAATATCGTTTAACTCATGTTGCAGTATTTGCACAGCAGCTTTAAATTGGCTACAGGAATTACTGTATACTGTATTCACAAAAATGTGTTTGTATAATGTGAAATGATAAGTTATTGTCTAGTAGGATTTCACAGTAATAGCTTTTTTATGTCCTATTTTGCTGACTTCTGCAGTTTTAGTGGCCAATATAATCATATATCCAGACATTTATTTATCCTTGCAGAAATATGAGAGATTAAATATTTTATATTGTGCACTTACTGGAGCTAATAGGAAATTTAAATTTGACAAAACCCATACTTTTACTTGTCTTGTTGACCTTTGGAGTGCTGGCAATGTACAGGAATCCAAGAGATTCCTCTGGTTTTCATTTGTATTGTATAATGCCAGGACTGATGCATTACTGCAGTCTCTAATTCTCTTTATTAATGATGTGCTGGCAGGTATGCCCAACACTCACACTGCTTCAGTAGCCCAGCCAGCCTTAATGGCTATAATAACTCTTTCAGTAAGTATCAGAGGTCTATGTAATGTCATCAGACCTTCACATTATGAACACGTGCAAGCACGCAGGCACGCACTCGCACACACACACGCACATACACACACCTACACATTCTTTCCCTTGAGTTCTCTAAAATATGCCAAATGGTTTTTGTGGCTTGCAAATTAGCATTGACCTTGTGAAGCTGAAAGGTGAATCGTGCACAAGGGTTTCTTTGGTGTTTAAAATATTTACTATTCACTTCTCATAATAAGCATTCGTGAGGCCAACCCCAGCCCCTGTAGCCTGGTACCGCAGTAGAAAAAGGGCCCCACTGCTGGGAAGACAGCAATTATTCATGCCTAGTGTCTTCTCCTGTGGAGAAGAGAAAAAAGCTGAAATACTCATATACCTGATTGCAGTGTAAATGTTCATATTTCTTGGGACCAATCATGTTGCCCAGAGGACAAGAAGATAAAAGTCAATCAAAGTGTAGTTGTCCTAATTGATACAAGAGGGCTGGTTACTACCTGGTATTTTAACTGAGAGTGGAGGTTAATGATATATTGCATTTTTTTATTAGTTGTTTGTTTTGTTTTTTTGTTTGTTTGTTTTTTTTTTGGGAAGGGGGGGTTCTTCAAAGCAAAAGCCAAATAATATTTCTTCTCCTCTTGAAGTAACTACAAACTTTAGAAGAGCTGAGACAGTAGAAAATGGTCAAGGTTCAAAGATCAGGATTAGCCTCTAAGCTTCCTCCCTTTTGAAGAGGGTACTGGCCAAAACGCTGCATAAGACAAGGTTGCTGGCAGCAGAACCAGCTTTAGATCCAGATTGCAGAATTTCCAGTCTTAGCCAAAGAGTTGAGAATGGCAGTCTCATTGAAGTCAAAGTCTGCAAGGCAATTTTTACCACTTTCTCTCTTTTACATCCTCTCTTTTTGCTGTCACTCTGCTGTTCTGTCTGTGACTGTAACTTACCATCACTTTAGAAAACATTATTATTTGGAACATTATTTTCCTAAAAAAAAATAAAAAAAACATAAAACACTTTTGATGAAATGTGGCTACAAGTATTATGTTCTCAGATACCCCATAAATCTACAGTATCTATCCCCAGTTTCTCAGAGATGCCTGGAGATGATTTCTTCTTTGATCAGTTTTACTGCAACCTTTCAAAACTTTATGATAAAATAATTTGCTAATTGTTACAAAACTTTAAACAAATGGCTAGTGGGATAAAAGGATGAAGTGATCAAATTGACTGGTTGGTAGAGGTGTAGAACCATGCTGCTATTTTTATGGTCAGTCAGTCAGTCTGTACTACACTGTGGAGTTTACAGTTTTGCCCAACAAGCAGAAGATCTCTGGCTCAATCTCAGGAGGAGCACCAAGTCCCTTGGGAGTTCTGTCAGGAAGGGTATCTGGTGTAAAAATCTGCCAAATCAAGTATTTGAAACTTCCTGCTGTGATGACACCTTATGACAAGGGAGCAGCTGAATGTAAGTTTAATTAGGCACATTAAGCTTTACACTCACTGGCCACATCCATAGATAAACATTTTCAACTGCTTGTTAACACAAATCTAATCAGCCAATCACATGGCAGCAGCTCAATCCTTTTAGGCATGTAGACATGATTTAGACAACCTGCTGTAGTTTAAATGGAAAGGGGAGTAATGGTGATTTAAGTGACTTTGAACATGGCCAGATGAGCTGGTCTGAGTGTGTCAGAAACTGCTGGCCTGCTGGGATTTTACCACATAACCATCTCTGTACTGTCGAGAGAATAGTCAGAAAAAGAAAACCAGCGAGCAGCGGTTTTCTGGTCAGAAATGCCTTGTTGAAGTCAGAGGTCAGAGGAGAATGGCTAGACTGTTAGGTTATGTAGAGGAGCATCTCTGAATGTTGAACCTTGAAGCAGATGGCAACAACAGCAGCAGACCACACCGAGAGCCACTCCACTGTCAGCTAAGAGCAGGAAATGAAGGCTGCAGTTTACACAGGCTCACCAGCACTGGATAATAGGTTTAGAAAAACGTTGCCTAGTCAGATGAGTCTCAATTTCTGCTGTGATATTCAGATGGTAGGGTTAGAATTTGGCAGAAACCACATAAAAACATCCACCCTGGCTTGTCGCCACCGTTCAGGCGGCTGGTGGTCTAATGTTGTGGGGGATATTTTCTCGGCACACTTTGGGCCACTTAAGACCAATCAAGCATCATGTAAATGCCACTGTGTATCTGAGTATTATTGCTGACCATGTCCATCCCTTTACGACCACTGTGTACCCATATTCTGATGGCTGCTTCAAGCACAAACTCATGTGCCATATCACAAAGCTCAGATCGTCACATGACAATGAGTTCACTGTACTCAAATGACCTCCACAGTCACCAGATCTCAATCCAATAGAGCACCTTTGGGATTTTTGTGGAACAGGAGATGTGCAACCCGCAAGGATGCACCAACTGTGTGGTGTTGTCATGTCAATGTGGACAAAAAAAATCAGAAGAATGGTTTCAGCACCTTGTTGTATCTGTGCCGTGAAGATTTCAGGCAGTTCTGAAAAAAAAGGGGTCCAGTCCGCTACTATCGAAGGCTTGGGATATCACTGAGACTGCACAGCAAGCTACACTGAAGATTCTAAATGTTAGGAATGTGCGGAAAAACTGTATGTAACCATACAGTGAAACAGCATCCTCCTTTACGTCAGCTGTAATTGCTGTCATTGCTAATGTCTGTTTTCGCTTCCTGAGATGGAGGAGATGGAGACACAGCTCTATCTGCTTCCCGCAGCTCAGAGTTTGATGGCAGCTTTAAAGCAATCATCATTTACCAGAAAAAAAAAGTGCACACACAGACGCGCACACACACACACACACACACACACACAAGCCATTATCACACTACATATAAAGCATGTAAACTTGTTTATATTTGCTGACAACCTGTCACCTGATTGTTGACTGTATTTTAGTGTTCCTTCTGTGCTCTGGCATTGCAGTCACTCCAGATTGTGATTACCTGCATAATTCAAAACTCATTCATATCAGCATGACCAATTTAGATGTCATAAATAAAGGTTGTATTCAGCATTCCGAAATAGTGTATTAAACATCATTTAGCCTATTTGCACATCCTCTTTGTGACATCCTGTTCCTTCCTATGATCTGTCCTGAGATTATTTTTTATTAAAACAGAGATGACAAATAAGAATATAATATATAACATTCATTTTAACTGCCTTAGGTAAGTTGCCTTGCCTTAACTAAATCTAAATTATACATCATTCTGGAACCCAAAAGGGAAAATGTTGAGATGGGGGGGGGGCATGCAACAGAGAATACAGTAATTAATAAATAACAATAATCTCAAAAGTAACAAATAAATAATTAGACATTTTACTCAAGGTCCTTGATCATAAGAGTTGTATATTTAGGGAGATTGCTTAAATTTCAAATGATTTCTTTTCATTGCTGTTACAAGGTGTTTTGAATTCAAAAGAGCTGATTGTGCTCCGCAGGTGACCGTTTTCTCTCTGTAACCACACATTCACCTATTCAAGCTCATTCAGACTGAGGACAAACCTTTTGTGAAAACTCAATATGGAAAAATCCTTGGAGGGATTTGTAACTGTTTTATTCTATTGATATCGATCTTGCTTTTAAATGAAGGACACAGGTAAGCCAATGTGATGAACACAAAACATAGTTTCTGGAGGGCAAGTAGCCAGGGCAGCTGTTTTAGCTGCTGTGTTTAAACCGGAAAGGTTCAGGCCGAGGCATCCCTGGGGTGAAATGGTTAAATACCGGACAATGCTGACCACCTTCTCACCACTCTTTAGACCATAAAGCTTTGCAGCACTGGAGAAATTAAAACATAATGCAAAGGTCTTTCCACTTATTGCCAGGAAAGCTTATTGATGACCTGTCACATTAACTCGCTTTGGGGAAGAATTATAGCAACAATTTGGAATAAAGTGTAGAACAGAAAAAGAGAAATCATTAGATCCTGGGGCTACTGTTATGAATTACATGTAATAGCCCTTCTTTTCATTAAATCCCAATGGCAGAGGACACTTTCAGCAGTCTTGAAGAAACACACACACATGCACACACACATATAGAAGGCAGTCCAATTTTTTTTATTGACAGGAAGTGTTATTTGGTCCTTTTATAAATCCCCACCACCACCACCTCAAGTTGGGCTTGTGGTGGCAGGTTACTTTGTCCAAAATCATTCATTTCTTTAAGCTATTATTTGTGCTGTTCCTGTACTGTAGTTCTGGTGCAGTTCTGGAAAATATTTGAAAAGCAGCAGCAACACATTCACAATTTACCACAAGTGTAACACAGATTCTATCTTTCCGCTTCTTCCTTTGTTGGATTTTATTGCTGTTTTGAAGAGGTTATGGATTTTTGCAGAATGTAGAGCTGCTTTGATAGATGATTCTTGCATGAGACTTAATTAATTCTTATGATTAATTATCTTGCTTTGCTTATAACTCCATGCTGTTACCCTGCTGACCACAATTTCTTTTCATTCTGCAAATAAAAAAAAAAAAGAAGAAAAAAAGAGTGGGTTGAATATTCAAGATAGTGTCCACATGTGGGCTTTATTGAATGATTAGCTGAAGTAATTTGTTTTCAGAATCTAATTAATCCACATGACCCAGCAAGCAATAATGTGCAAAGACACACACACAAACACACCAACACACACATCTTGGTAACATCTCTTTTTTTTTTTAAATTCTCTCATGTGCTAGGGTGCATGCATTCAAAGGTGGACACACAAGTGTCTTTCGGTCCTCTGCTACAGCCTCCAGGGACTCTTTCATCTTGGCAGTAGAGCCAGCATTAGATGCAGATTGGTGAATTTCCAGTCTCAGCCAAAAAAGTTGGGCATAATTGACTCACTGAACAAGCAAAGTCTGCAGGCACTTTTCTCCACTTTCTCCCCTTCACTTTCTCTCTGATTGCAGACACTCTTCCTTTTGTATCTGCGGCTTTAACTTACCATCACTGTAGAGGAATTAACTCAAAGTAACAGGTGTTTCATTTATGTTTCACATTTAATATAAAGTGTTTTCAAATGCTGTTATAGAAACTGCTATGAATAGATACATTATTACCCTATAACACACAGAAATCTATGAAATGCTATAAGGGAAGTAATCTGTTTAACTGTGTAAAGCTGGACACATACCTGTCCACACATAGTCTACTTATTTACTATTCCATTCTTGTGACCAAGAGAATATTCACTTTGACTGTCATTTTATATAGATAGATAGATGGATAGGTAAATAGATAGATACTCACTGGCCACTTCATTAGGTATAACTTGCTAGTACTCGGTTGGATTGCCTTTTGGCGTCTTTGTGTTGTGGTGTAGATTCAACAAGGTGCTGGAAACATCCCTCAGAGATTTTGGTCCATATTGCCATGGTAGCATCACACAGTTGCTGCAGATTTGCCAGCTGCACATCCATGATGTGAATCTGCTTTTGTACCACATCTCAAAGGTGCTCTATTGGATTGAGAGCTGTGACTGTGAAGGCCATTTGAGTACAGTGAACTCATGTTATGTTCAAGAAATCAATGTGAGAGTATCTGAGCTTTGTGACATTGTGTGTTAAACTGACAATAGCAACACTCAGCTAGGCTTTATTTATTTATGGTCAAATGGTGCTTAAAGGCCCAAAGTGTTCAAAGAACATATCCCTACATCAATACACCGCCACCCCCAAACGGAACCGTTGAACTAAAAGGAATGACGGAGTCATGGTTTCTTGCTGTTTACATCAAATTCAGTGTGTTCAGAGATGTTCTCAAGTGGTTGTTTTAATCACTGTTGCCTTTCTATCACAGATAGTTTCTCTTTTTTTCTCTTTAAACCCCAGAGATGGAGCACATTTGGCACCAACAACCGTGGCATGATCAAAGTAACTTAAATCCCTTTTCCTCCTCTTTCAGATGCTTGGTTTGAACATCAGAAGGTTGTCTTGAGTGGGTTGCTGCCATGTGATTGGCTAATTAGGCATGCAGCTGAATAGGTTAATGGACTGGCTAATGGACTTGACAGTGAGTGTATTTCAATGCCTTGAGGGGAAATGTAAATCAGTCGTTTAAGTGAAAATATTTGGTAATTTTTATAATGAATATTTATTTTTCAAAGCTCTAAAGGGGCTGTTTTTTTCCCACTATGACTTAAATATAGAAGTTCACACATGGGAACAATGGAGAGTGCCCTCTTCATGCTCAAAATATGTTTTAATACCGCCGCTAAAGAACTGACTGTAGATGCGAAAGTGCCCCAATAACTACAGTGTGGAACCTCAGTAGGTCTTTGAGTAGACAAAACTCTGTAGTTTTTTTTTCCCCACTGCCTGCATGTTATTGTGGAAATCCAGAAAACCACTTCATCAAGCTTCTATTAGAACAAAAGTTTTAATCAGAAATAGATAAATTATTTTCTTTTCACGGGGGAACAAACTGTGCTGGTACAGTTTCTGGGGGACAATTTTTACGAACGGACTGAGCACGCACGGACGTTCAGCTAATATTCACATTTTAACGCTGTTTTTTTAATTTAATTATTATTATAAATGTAATTCGACAAACAAAATAAAGACTATAGCCAAATGCTACACTTGTAGAGAGGTCTAACTGCTAATCTCACATGTTACGTGTTTTTAACATTATGACGGCGGCCGCTGCTCTTCTGCCTTTTACATACTGACAATTTCTTTGGACTGAAGCCACTACAGAAGTCAGTATCAGTCACTACCTCAGCACTGAAGAGTAGGAAACACTGTGTCAGGCTGGAAAAAATTTATTCTTGTGGCATACTAGCGGTAAATTAACGACAAGAAAAATAATTGCCAAAAAAGAGAGCTCGCATCCTCGTTGCATGTGGTGTTTACCCTGTATTAATTTAACTACACATTTAAACATTTTTACGAGGGTTGCAGCTTGCTACTGACGGTGTATTTTCTGTCCAGTCTTTAGACAATGTTGCTGACCAGGGCTCGCCTGTCCAAAGTGCTGCAGCTCACCCTGGCGGTCATCAAACCAGATGCTGTGGCTCATCCTTGGATGCTAGAGGTCAGTTAACCCCATGCTTCTTTTAGGTTGCCGTATTCAGAATTTAAGATTACATAGTTGAACGGCTGATACTCTGTAAGCTATTCTCAATTACTGATAGTTATATATACTACACATACATCCACCGGCCTATTTATTAGGTACCAGGTTGAACTGCCTTTTACCCTTACATCTGCCTTAATTCTCTGAGGCTTAGACTCAACAAGGTGCTGGAAACATTCCTCAGAGACTTTGGACCATATTGTCATAAGAGCATCTCACACAGTTGCTATACATTCATTGGCTGCACATCCATGATGTGACTCTCCTGTTCCACCACATGCTGAAGGTGCTGTCTTTATTGGATTGAGATTTGGTGACTGTGGAGGCTATTTGAGTACAGTGAACTCACTGCCATGTTTAAGAAACCAGTTTGAGATGGTTTGAGCTTTGTGACATGGTCCCTTATCCTGACAGTTGCAACACTCAGGTGTGCTGTGGGATTAAAACAATGCTCAGTTGGTGCGAGAAGGCCCAAAGTGTTAAAAGAAAATATCCCCCATATTAATACACCACTACTAGCAGCATGAACTGTTAGTCCAAGGCAGGATGAAGCCATGCTTTCAGCTTGTTTACACCAAATTCTGATCCTGCCATCCACATGTTGCTGCAGAGATGGAGACTCATCAGACCATTTTTCCACTCTCTTGCTGTTTAGTTTAGGTAAGCCCATGTGAAACACTAAGTCATGATAGCTGTGTCAATCATAAAATATTCCATCAGTGATAGGTTTCATTTTCTTCCAATAATGCACACCTCTTTACCATACATATGGTGTAATCTCAGTTAAAACAGAGGGGATGAACATTTGTATCAGAACCATCATTTTCCTTTTACCTTTATTATTTTCTGGAAGAACACACAGTAGGAACTGGCATAGATATTTGATCCAGTCATGTTGCAGTGTAGTTTACAGGACAAACATTGTTTTTTTCTTTTAGGCTCTTCACCAGAGAATTCGGGATAATGAGTTTGTGATTGTTAAATTCAAAGATCTGGTCTGGAGAATGCAGGACTCTGAGAGGTTTTATGCTGAACATTCAGGTTTGGAAGCAATCCATCTGTATTTAAGTTTTACTTAAATGAGAGAAGTTCTGGTTTATGAATGAATATCTGGCAAAAAGAAGGATAACTGTTGTTGAAGGTCTTTACTTCTTTTAAATATCTTAGGGCGATTCTTCTATCAAAGACTTGTTGAATTCATGTCAAGGTAAGCCTCAATGCTAACATCATAGACACATTGTTGGCTACATGTGATTGACTTCTTATGCTATTATATGTTTGGATGAATGCTGTTCCGGATGTTGCATTTTAAATGGAATAGCAGCACCTCTCCTGATGGTGTTTCGATTTCATTACCCCAGTAAATTATTTTCCCAAATAGCACAACAGGAGTTTCAGAATGTTTAGAATGTCATTCCCTGGTGCAGTAGCCTGAAAATTGCAATGCAGACCAACTCCTTGTGCAGCGAGCCTCCTCGAGATCGGTGAAGGTGTTTGTAATTACATTGTCTTTTTTTGTCTGCTCACAGCAGTGAAGCAGTAGTTGCTACAGCAACCTTTCTCTGGCTGCTGCTGGTGATATTGGAAACATAAGAAGCATCTTTGGTTTGTCAGCCCGTTAAGCTTGATGCAGCACCAGCCAGCATTGTTTAGCTAAAACAGATTCAATTATAGCTGAATTGTCTTCTCAGAAGGTTCTCGAGTGCATAGATTTGTATGAAAAGTGTATTTTTGCCTTGCCATCTAGAAAACATCAACAATGTTCAAAGTCAGATTCATGACTGCTGTTGAAATTTGTCTTCAGTGGTCCAATGCGAGCGTACATTTTAGCTCGGGAGGATGCCATAAGCCACTGGAGAGAACTGATGGGACCGACCAAAGTGTTCAGAGCCAGATTCACCTCGCCTGATTCCATCAGGGGCCAGTTTGGACTCACAGACACGAGGAACACAACTCATGGTTCAGGTAGAAAATCTCTTGAGCTTCATAATGGTGATAATAATGATAACAAAATGTGTAATGTTTACCCAGTTGTACTTTTCTGCAATTATAATTCCATCAATTTTGACAAGATCTTTAACAAAACTGGCTGAAATGCAACCTAAACCATGACAGAGCCTCCACTGATGGCTGTCGACACTCACTGTTGTATCTCTCTCCTGACCTCCTCTTTACATATTAATGACATTTTGAACAAAAAATTTCAAATTTGGATCCATCAGATCTGTTCCTACTGATTTTGCAGTTAGAATAGAATGCCTTTAAGGACACAACTTTCAAATTCTGGCCATTTGCTGTAGATGGTTTTTTTTTTTTCTTTTAAGCCTGCCATTCCTTCGTTTGTCCCCTGCTTGCCCAGTTTCCTCAATTTCTTTTGTGCACACGCTGCACACCGTGCTGAGATATTCCAGGTTTTTGGCAAATAGCTCATCAGGAATCACATTGTTGCAAAAATACAATTTTATCCCTGTCACACTGTGTTATCTTTGTCTTAGGCTTTGGCTTAACAAACAAAACGTTCCTTCAAAAATGGTCAGGTAGAGAAACTGGACTGAAAATGAGTGAAAAAGCAGCCAGTGTCCCAAGAAAAACTTTGACATATTTTCAGAAAGCCTGAAGAACTTTTGCCTAAGACCACTTAAACAAAATATAAGGAAATGATGGGTGGCTCAAGACTTTTGCACAATGCTATACATTTATCTTTTGTACATCTAACAAGTAGTATTGCAGTGTGAAACATTTCAGTTTTTTTCTTTCTATATCAGATCTTGAAATCCATCTCAATATTTTATGAAGTAAAAATAATCCATCCGTTTATTATAGTATCTGTATCTGTCTGGTTAATACGAGATTCAGTGAGAGCCTGAGTGATATTATGACTATGCATATTCTTAAGAGTGTGGTTATAAATATGTGGTATTTATAGATCAATTACAGATGGAAGCCTTGTAATTTAGTAATTTTTTTCACGTGATTTAAAAAGATTTTTAAAAATCACAATATTTGAATTGTGCCACTATTTTCTGCAGATTCTCCTGAGTCGGCTCAAAGAGAAATCAGTTTCTTCTTCCCGGACTTCTGTGTGGAGGAGTGGCTGAAGAAGGAGGAGCCATCGTTTAGATCAGGGCAAATACGTTATGACCATCAAAACCAAATCCACACACTCTCAGTGCCAAGCTGACACCAGAACAGCTCAACGCTGTCAAGAAGATTTGTATAAAGACTATTACTGTCCATCCAGTCCTCACATATATACACAGGGTGCCTCAGCTGAGGGGCACGATTACCTGATTGTCCCCGAGCATGCCATGTCAAGTCATTTTAAAAGGACAGTAAATGGTTTCATTTAATTTATTGTCATTAGAAAACACAAACAATGACAAGATAAAAAGATGTATTCTTAATATCTTACAAACTAACACGATGCTGTTAGTGTGTGTGTTTTTAATGTCATAAACATCATGTCCAGGCTTCACTGTAAATAGTGCAATCATCACAGTCAGGTTCCTGAGCCATTCGCTTTGCAGGACAGCAGCGACTACATGTGGTGCATCAGTGCCAAGTAACAAAACTATGAAATATTTATCTCATGTGAAATAGTACTGCAGTAATAGCTTTACACAAATATTAACGTTCAAACATATCTTAAAATACTTTCTGAATCAAACTATTTTCTAGTTCAGTGCGAAGCAATGATTTCTTTACACTGATGTTGAAACAAGCTGTCAGCTGTGATATACTATAATTGTTTTTAATGTGGTAACTGTAACATACCATGTTTTATTTTCTCTCTTACCAGATGTGTGTTTGATCAAATGTATGTAAAACATACATCATACTGTATTGAATACACTAGAAGTTTCATCTTTGTGCTTTCGACAGCTGTCAGACCTTTAAGATTTCTCCACAAAACCTGTTCAGTTTCTTTCACAGTCATTACGGCTATTTTTTTTTTTTTTTGCCTTCTTCCAGTCTCCTCTGCACTCAGGTGTTTTGTGTTGCCACCTGTTTGAGAGCTTCCACAGGTTTCATAACCTCGTATGTTGTGAGGGACTTCTTCACCTTCCCGTTCTTGTCCACCTGGTGGATGCTCTGTGTCACTGTAATGGTCACCTGTTTGGTCGACATCCGATTGTCCTGCCATTTTGTCTGTTAATGGAGATTAAATGTACAATAAGATAATAAAGTCTTGTGGTAATTATTGGCTAAAGGAAAGGGGTGAAGGATAGCATAAATGCTGGTTTAGCATGTTTTTCTTTACAAGTAATTATAAGAATTGGTTTTAAATGTAACACAAAAATGAAAACAACAATCAGAGGAAATGGTTTGATGCTCTTCACCTTATATGAAGGCCAATTTTGCAGGAAAAGAAAAGGTGCAGGGACCATCTCGAACTTTTGAATACATTTACAGAAGGAGAAACTTACAATCTCTTCGGTGTGCAGAACACTTCTGCGCTGCACTGTGGTTCCAGATGAAGGCAGCATGGTGTCCTGCGGTGGACTGGCCAGTACTGCTGGCGTGCTGCTGGGTTTCACTTCGTTCAGACTGGCTTCAGACACGGCTGAGCAGACCTTGAGGTAGGCCTGAGCCGGTGGCGGGAGACCGTCTTCGAAGAAATCTGGAACTGTAACAATGTAGAGCCTCAGCTGTGTCCTTTGGAGCAACTAAGCCAGTGGCCTGTTTACATGTGCTTCCAGCTTTTATTCATTTGATTTTTTTTCTCTTTACCAAATATAATTTACATAACTACTATACCACAGTTACCTACTTTTTAGAGTGTAAGTGGTCACTGATGAGTCATACAGTAATAATTACATACTGACAGCTTTGGATGTTGGCATTTTACAGATGTGTGTACACCTATTATCGCCTCACTAATGTGTGATCAACAGAAGACGTTATGTTGCGTAATACTTTATACAGACATACTGAAGTAAATTTTATTATTATAAAAATCTGTGTGGCTGCCAGCTGCTGATTAATTTGGCCAATTCTGGGTCTGTTTCATGTCCCCAGATTGAAGCTTAAGTCAATTTGCCTTTACAATTACATCAAGGCTCCGCTGCCTGCATTCACTTACAGCTGTATCTGTTGCCATGAGAGCCGAGCCCTGTTTGAGCACAGTGGCTTTTGATGCAGCCCATCATCTCCATTCACTGACTCATCTCCCTTTGGCTTCAAAGAAAAGTAGAGGATCCATCTAAGAGATCCATCTGCTTCTGATTACCTGACCTGTATGTAGAGACACAAGTGACTAACTGCATATTAGAAGGACAAAGGTCTCCAAAGCTGATGCTGCTTCTGTCACCTTAAATCGGCTGTTAATCAAATTCTGCTGTGTGAACCTAAAGCTCTATTTCTTCATACATTAGTAAAGGATATTTTTTCAGCATTTAATTTAATGCCTGTTCCTATTAGGAGATGAATTCAGTATTCTTTCACCCATCTGCTCAGCTGTACAGTAATTCATTCTTCTTACCAGGGCTGATTGTTTTCTCAGATGTGAAGCCAGCCTCCGAATTCTCAGAGGGGATGCTTTGGATGGATGACAAGGGGATATCTGTGTCTGTGCTTGTCAGCCATGTCGACTCAGTCTCTTTTGTCCAGCTCTCCAGGTAGCGAGGCTCCAGAGCGTCGGTTCTGCTGCCCCCACAGCCCATAGCTCTTCGCTTCCCAGCTCAAACAGATTTACACTGGAAGCAATTTGAATCATAGGAAACTGTGATATTGTGTTACGTGTGCGTCGGCTGATCCAGTTCTTTATGCAACACACACTGCTGAAGATCAATCTGTCTGCTTTGCATTGTAAATGAACAAACCTCCACAACACAGAAAGCAGTTATCCAAATACACTTACTTATGCACTTTACTCTCCCATATGACACAAACACATACTTACAGCACAGCACACAGGGTGAAACAGAGTGACTTCTATCCTTCAAAGAGCAGAAATGTGATCCTCTCCGTGTGTTAACTCAGCTATGTTTAGGTTTCTTTAAGATCATTTAAAAGCAGCATCTTCTGATGATCAAGTAGATCAGGGAGAGTGTCACCCAGTGTCACCCAGGAGCAAATGATCATCAAATCTAGTCACCTGGAACGAAGACAGAAAAAGAGATGAGAGGAGTTCTTGAAATGTTAGTGTTTGTTTTTACATGTATCTATGAACATTATGAATAACTGAGCTTTGCCGAACCAAGACTGCCTCAAATTACACGCAGATAAAATCTCAGTTTGACTGAATGAGCTGTTCACAGGCCTCCGACTCTTCATACCGTCCTGTTTCACTTATTTACTGCCTTCCCTCAGCCAATGCAGGTGGCTATAAATGGATAGTAGCAGCGCCTCTGTAAAGCCACAAAGTCGCGTATAGGCTGTTATATAAGCGAAGAAAAAAGCATAGATTTTAACATGATGGGTCTGTCAGCTGTCGATACATTGGTAGCATCACTATCATCTTCACAGGCCATAAGAATATATCAGTGTCAGCATGAAATGCATAAACAAAGACGAAATGTAAAGATGTATGACAGAAACGCGAAGGATCGTTAAAGGCTTACGGATGCTGGAAAGTCCGATGTTTTTTTGTTTGTTTGTTTGTTTGTTTTTTATGCCTCGCCTCGGTGCTTCTCCAGCGTGTCGTCTGCCAGTCAGAGCTGTAGCATATTGTTAATAATGACACAAGCCCAGCTGGTAACAGACAGCGCGTCCGCACGCTGCTGCACCGCCAGCTTCTTCATTCATCGCACTACGAGCACAGTCAAAGGTGGATCTATCAGGGAACAGCGAATGCTGAAGCGTCCATCCTCTTGTCCTGAGGACGAGGGGGTGTCTTTGAATTCAAGTATAAAAGTGTTACCTCAGCTGTTGCCAGGTAAACTTCAAAATAAAATCGCGGTCCTCAGTTGCTCTTGCGCGCACTGTAATTGAGATGCGCTGTAACCACCAACTGAGTTGCAGCTATTTATTTATTTTTTATTTTGTGCGATTATACCTGATGCGTAATTTCTAGTCTATGTGGTCTTCTGACAAAAGCTACTTAAAAAAATACATTTTATCTTCTGACCCTAATATTTTCAACAGTACCTGCCCAGTCGTTCATTTGAAAAGTAGGGCTGACAAATATATTTCATAGTCTAAATTATAAAGTGTTGACGTGTTATTAAGCCATAGACTCACTGCATTAGTTGCACCTTGTTGGTCCTGGGTTATAATAACGTTAATATAAATATAATAATAATAATAATAATAATAATAATAATAATAATAATAATAATAATAATAATAATACATTTGATTTGTAAGCACTTTACAAAAAACCCAAGGACACTTTACAGTGGTAAAAACAAAGCTAATCACAGAAAATACATAAAAGCAAAGAATAAGAAGTGGTGGCCAAGGAACTAAAGCGACGGGTTTGGATCCCCTTTTCACAATTTCCTTCTTCATGGCATAGCAAGGTGCTGGAATCATTCCTCAGAGGTTTTCGTCCATAATGACATGATAGCATCACACAGCTGCTCCAGATTTGTCAGCTGCACATCCATGATATGAATTTCCCGTTTCACCACATCCCAAAGGTGCTCTGTTGGATTGAGATCTGGTGACTGTGGAGGCCATTTGAGTACCGTGAACAAACTGGCATGTTCAACAAACCAGTTTGAGATGATTTAAGCTCTGTGGTCATAAAGAGATGGACATGGTCAGTAATAATACTCAGGTAGGCTGTGGTGTTTAAATGAGGCTGAGTTGGTGCTAAGGGGCCCAAGGTGTGCCAAGAAAATATGCCCTACATCATTACACCACCACCAGCAGCCTGAACTATTGATACAAAACAGGATGGATCCATGCTTTCATGTTGTTTGTGCCAAATTCTCGCCATACCATCTGAAAGCTACAGCAAAATTCCAGACTCGTTAGACCAGGCAACATTTTTCCAATTTTCTATTGTCCAATTTTGGTGAGCCTGAGTGAAATGCAGCCTCGGTTTTCTGTTCTTGGCTGACAGGAGGGGCACCCAATGTAGACTTATGCTGCTATAGCCCATGTGCGTCAAGGTTCAGTGTGTTCCTTGGTTGTGTAATGGGTGAGTATCTGAGTTACTGTTGGCTTCCTGTCAGCTCAGATGTTGGTCATTCTCCTCTGACCCCTGACATCAACAAGACGTTTTTACCCAGAGAACTGTCACTCACTGAATAAACCCTAGAGATGGTCGTGTGAGAAAAATCCCAGCAGATCAACAGTTTCTGAAATACTCAGAGGAGCGTGTCTGGTACTGGCAACCACATTCAAAGTAACTTCAGCAGGCCATCTTGACCATTTCTACATGCCTAAATGCATTGATGTTGCTGTCCTGTAATTGACTGATTAGATATTTGCATTAACGAGGAGATGAACAGGTACATTTAACAAAGTGGCTGGTGAGTATTTAAATTTCTTTTGCTGGTGCAGTTCTAAATCCTATTAATATGAAGTTATCCTTAAAGCAAACACATAGTTTACTGTTGAAAAATTGGCCAAAACTATTGTATTAAAATTAAATAAAGTTTTCACTCTGACATGTCAAAACCTCTTATGCAAAAACACCCTAGAAACATCTTAAATATGCTACTCCAGTACTGCCATTCGGTGGGAAAGTTCCCTTTGCAACAAAACAGCCGCTTCTCTCTCAGAACTGCATTTCACTGATTGCCTGTGCAACTCCTCACTTGGCAGCAAAATGCACATTCGTCACAGTTCTGTGCTGCAATCGAAGTGATTTCCCACAATGAATTAAAGGAACAATAAACAGCATCCCTCTTTGCGCTTTATTGCAGAGAGAACACTACAGGTCTGCTTGTGGAAATAGAGGTCATTTATTTCTGGCGTGTCTGCTGCCAATAAAGCACAGTG
>VUQJ01018454.1:23139-38645 GCA_015108635.1 Andinoacara biseriatus | reverse complement strand
TCTGGATGGCTGCATATGTGACTTTATTTGGAGTAAAAAGCCTCCGCGGATGCGTAAGCAGCTATTGCAAAGACCTAAAACCTTAGGTGGTATGGGCCTTCCAAACCTCAGATATTATTATTGGGCAGCTAATCTTAAGGTATTACAGTTTTGGCTTCACCCAAATTTAGGTGCTTCCATTCCAATTTGGCTATCAATGGAGGCCAATACTTGCCGACTGTTATCTCTGTCAGCTCTGGTTCATTCCCCTATTAAGTCCGCCACTGACTTGTATACGAAGAATATAATTGCTAAGGCATCTCTTAAAATATGGAAGCAATTCAGATGTTCTTTTGGGCTTCAGTCATATTCATTGCAGGCCCCAATAATATCAAACCACATCTTTTCCCCATCTCTAGTAGATAGCACTTTCACTGTTTGGTCAAACTTAGGCATCAGATCATTTAAGGATTTATATATGAATAATGTCTTCGCTTCCTTTGAGCAATTATCCAAAAAATTCTCCCTCCCAAAGCAACACTTTTTTTGATACTTGCAGATTTGTAGCTTTGTTAGTAACAGATTTCCTTGCTTTCCTGCCGAACCACCAGTTTCCCTTCAAAGACCCTTCAGATCTTTGAAGGGTCTGATCTCATACATTTATACTCAGATTTACTCCCTAGATCTGACTCCTGTGTCTCTCCTCAGGAGGTTGTGGGAGGAAGACTTAGGTGAGCAGTTTACTGCCGATATGTGGAGTAAAGCGCTTAGAAAAGTGCACAAATCTTCTATTTGTGCTAAGCATGCATTTGTTCAGTGTAAAATTGTACATCACGCCGCACAGAGAGAATAAATTGAGCGCAATGTGGGTTAGTCTCTATGATTATAGGGAAACTGGTTTTCCCTAGTGTTCCAGATTGATGCATATCACATTGTAATGTTGAAACAACAGGCAACCTGGAAAAGTGTTGTTTATTTCATTTTATTCATTTGCTTTTGTTTTGCTGAGGGTATTTACTGTATTCCTGATTAAAAATCATTTTTTAATTTATTTTATGTTTTGTTCTTGTTTTGTTTGTTTTTTATTTTGGGTCTGAATCATTACGATACTTATTTTGATATGTTTACATGTTGGCTTTTTCCTTGCAAAAAATAATAAAAGTTGTTGGAAAAAAAACTCAATCAGCATGACAGCGTGATCTCTAGCCACGCCCCTGTCTGCACTCTCACCTGTGGTAATGGGAGTAACACTGAAATGATGTCAGCAGGTACTTTTGTGGCAGGGCTGCAATGAAGTGGAAATGGCTTTCTTGGGATTTAGTTCATTTTCATGGGAAAGAGCGACTTCATTGCAATGTATCTGCTCACTCTTCAAATTGCCATCATAAAAACTGAAGCAGCAAACTTTGTGAAATCCAATACTTGTGTCATTCTCAAAACTTTTGGCCACAGCTGTAACAGCTTCAAATCTTCTGGGAAGGCTTTCCACAGGTTTAGGAGTGTTTCTGGGACATTTTTGACCCTTCCTCCAGAAGTGCATTTGTGAGGTCAGACACTGACGCTGGAGAGAAGGCCTGGCTCGCAGGATTTGATCAATATATAAACATTTTGCAAACTTCTACTTAACTGTAAAACACACATCTGGAGATGCTGGAAGATGTTTATGTTGTTATGAGCTTTGCAGTGTAAATGCTGCTTTTACTCATGTTCCTAAGTCCTGATGGATACACTGATGTCCTGTTATGAAAAGAATTTAATTCTGGATACTAACAATGCAAAAAAAATTCCAATGTAGCAGATGTGAAGCAATTTTTTGTTTTGTTTTTTTATTATTTAGTTTTTTGTGTGAAGCAGTGATAACATTGATGCTGAACCTCAGACATCGGCAGACTTTGAGAAGGAGATTCCTTACTGGACTGAACCCCAGACAGTGGCGGCCTTTCAGAAAGAGGTTCCTCACTGGGCTCAGTCAGTTGCTGTTGGACTGACACAGCAAGAGAGATCTGAGGAGTTTCTGGAAAAAAAAACTTTTTTTTCTTCTTTTTCTCATTATGTTTAAGTGTTTCATTGTTCTCTGTGACACTGAAAACTGGCACAGCTGCTTCAGACACTGGCAGATGTCGTTGCTGGACTTTGAGCAGCAGGTGTGTGACCATCTAGCAGCTGGGCCTGAAAGATGTTGCAAATGTGCTTCTTTGCCACAGCAGCAATCGTACTGAGCAGCACTGGCGCGAAGTTTGAAATATTGTCGAGCAGAACATTGAGTGGGAATTGCTCTCTGATCTCTGTCAGGATGGTCTGGACCACGTCATCTCTGATGGAGCGGGAGAAGATGGCCTGGCTTTCCATGGCTGTGACAGTCTTGGAGACCTTATCCAAAGTGGACTCTGTCAGAAATTTTGCTGACCTTGTGGCCTTACTCACACTGTTAGCTAGACGTATTATTCTGATGCTCCCACCCACACATTCTCACTGGATAAAAGATGCCCTCTTTTTCATGAAACTGGAAAAAATTAGGTATTCTCTCAAAGGCTCTGAAACCATATTCTCGAAAATCTGGTCATCATCCCTGAATCATGTTATGTCTTTGGCACTGGATGTAATCCCATGAGTCGTGCTATTTCCATTCATCCCAGCCTTAGCTGCGCATACATTGTACCTAACCCTTATTAATTACAGTAGCACCGAATATATTATGGCCTTTTTTTAGTGTACTCCCCTCTTTTTTTCCCATTTTTTATTATTTGAAAAAAAAAAAGTCTCATCAGCTTTCTTGTCTTACCATTTTCAGAAGAGATTTGGCCTCTTTGTCCTCTTTGTCCTCCCAGAGCCTTGAAAGGAAACAAAACAGGTTTAATCTCAGCATTTACATTTCATTTACATTTGACTTTCTGGTGTGAACTGGATGGTCTGTCGGTGTCTCTGTAACTCACTGCTCTCCCAGTGTCTTTTTGCTCTCTTGCACCAAAAGGTTGCTCATATCTTCAGCTGTGATGTGAGGTGGAATCAGATCTTCCTGCTGAAGTCTGAGGAACTCTATCATAATTGCAATTTAAAAATAAAAGTAGGTATTTATCATGACCACACTGTTTTGCAAAATTGAACATATCTTATGTCAGTTTTGGCTTGGATAGATAGTAGACCTTACCTGAGTCTATTTGGTATATGGGTGTTCCAAACATCATCTGCCATAGAAATAAGAAGTTACCCATCATTAGCTAATTTGATTCTCGGTTTGTTAGCTTTTAAAAATACATCAAACTCTTTAAATTGTTCAAATACAATACAAACAAAAACTCTCACCTACCCTGATGGGTTTGTAGATTCCTTTACTTCTTACCATCGCAACAGGGACCAAAAATGGTCAAATACATTCTAAATCCCAGGTAACCTCTGAAACGCTTTTAACTCGATGGCTTCTCTCTCACATCTGAACTGTTTTTGATCTTTGCAGTAGAATTCTCGAACTCTCTGATGAGTTCTCTCTCTATGACACAGCAGGTCACCATCGAAACACTTTTTTTGCACTATATTACACTAGACTTTATTCATTCCATAAATAAATATAATGCTAAATGAATGCTAAACTGAAATGTTTGGGATAATCCTGCAACAGTAAAGATGGTTATTTTTAACGTTTTATAACTTCATTTTATAACTTCAGCATGCTTACAGAGCCAAACCCCTCCCCCACCTCGGCCAGTCCGACCATCTTTCAATGCTGCTCACCCCAGCATACACCTCTCTCAGACGGAGAGCTCGGCCTACTGTAAAAACCGTTACAACCTGAAAACAGCCCCAAAACGCACTCTCCGACCTAGAGGACTGCTTCACACACACACACTGGGACTTCTTTGAACACGAGGACCTGGAAACATTCACAGGGACGGTGCTGGGCTACATTAAGTTCTGTATCGGAAATGTGACTGTTAGCAAAAACATCCGGGTTTTCCCTAACCACAAACCCTGGATGAACAGCCAGGTCCGTTCACTTCTCAAAACCCATTATGCTGCCTTCAGGTCAGGCGACAGAGCTCTCTACAGTGCTGCTCAAGCTGACCTGAAAAGAGAGCCCTGTGGCCCTCACACCGATAATCATGAAGTGCTTTGAGAGGCTGGTTCTCCAGCACATCAAGGATCATCCCCCCACCACCACTTTTGACACCCATCAGTTTGCATATCGTGCAAACAGATCCACAGAGGATGCAATCACTGTAGCTCTCCACTCTATGGAGAGCCACCTGGAGCAGCAGCAGAGCTATGCTCACATGTTCTTTGTGGATTACAACTCAGCGTTCAACACCATCATCCCGGACATTCTCACCACCAAACTGCACACCCTGGGCCTCCCCCCTCTCACATGTTCCTGGATAAAGCACTTCTTAACCAACCAGCCCCAGACTGTGAGACTTGACCCCCATCTCTCCTCCACCCACACACTGAGCACTGGCTCCTCACAGGGCTGTGTGCTGAACACCATGAAAACCAAAGAAATCATCATTGATTTCAGGAAACACAGGACTGACCCAGCCCCCTCTATATCAACGGCGAGTGTGTGGAGAGGGTCCACACCGTCAGGTTTCTTGGTGTCCTGATCTCTGCTGATCTTTCTTGGTCAGATAACACCACGGCTGTTATCAAGAAGGCTCAGCATTGACTTCACTTCCTGAGGGTCCTCAGGAAGAACAACTTGGACTCAAACCTGCTGCTGACCTTCTACCACTCATCCATTGAGAGCTTGCTGACGAACTGTATCACAGTATGGTACGGCAGCTGCACTGAAGCAGACAGGATGAGGCTTCAGAGGGTAGTCAAGACAGCACAAAGAATCATTGGCTGCTCTCTCCCCTCCCTGATGGACATTTACACCTCCCACTGTCTCAGCAGAGCCAAAATCATCATGAAGGACAGCTTACACCCTGGCTTTGAACTGTTTGACCTGCTGTCCTCTGGCAGGTGCTACAGATGCATCAAAGCCAGAACAAAGAAACTAAAGAACAGTTTCTTCGCCAGAGCAATCCCTGAAGTCACACACACACACCCATTCTAACTGTGCAATACCCACATCTCTGTGCAATATTATATTATTCATACTGAACAATATCTATCACTCCTATATTATATAATATCCAGTACTCATTCACTAGTGCAATATTTATTACCAAATGCAATACTCACCATCTTCATTATTATATGTATACACATATTTTTATACGTTCTTATTATCTGTATTTTTAATACATTTCTGTATTTCTGTACTTTCTATTGCATGGCACTGAACAAGAATGGCCCCCCATCCTGTATAATGACAATAAAGTCATTCTATGTCACTAATCTAGTGATTAGTAAGAAGTAAGACCAGTGATTAGTAAGGAGTAACACCTAACTCAATAGTGAACGATTGAAGTTAAATCGATAAGCTAATCATTTTAATGGTTTAATGTCTATGTGAACTTTAACCTACATATTTCCCCATAGGCTCAAGTTGTTTTGATAATCACCAAGGATGGTGCCGTTTGGAATGTCTTGTTTTTAATTGGCTGCCGCCACAGAGAGAACGCCGAGGTCATCTTGAACCCTGGTTTCTGCCTTCTACATATTGTTTTGTCTGAATAATGCACCGCATTCATTTAAGGCTTTCTGTTCTTCTCTTTATGTAATTCACAAAGATAAGCTTTCATTATATGAAACCTGCACTGAGAGAAGAAAGGGTGGACACTACATCCATGCTCAGGAGCCCATGCTCTGGCCATGTATGCAGTCTTTCACCCTGGTTTAAACTTGTAAAATCTGCTCTGAAATGATTTAACTGTAACTGTTTAATAATGCAAAATTAAATGTACAAAAACGACCCCTCATCTCCTGTGCGTTTGTTTGTCATTTCTGTGTCGATCAAAGAACATCCTAAAAACCAAAACCAACAAGTTTGTTATAAAAAACCTTCAATAGTTAAAAGGGAGTATATTTTTCTGTCAGTGTTGGATGTCTTAAGGGCAGAAAAGTGTTTTAACTTGTGATTTTTTTTGTTTTTTGTTTTGTTTTTGGGGGTTTTTTTTCCAGCTAATAAAACTGTCTTTAAGTAAGTTAAATATTTTTTAGATGCAAAATTAAAATAAAAATCAATTCCGCCTCCGTAGCCGTGAATCCATCGACAATATCACGTGATAAGGTGACGTTTATAATCAGGAAGTAACCGACTCAGGATAGCAACTCAGGTATAGTAAGCGATCAGGTGAGTGTTGATTGTGATCTTATTGAACGCTAGTTTGAGAAATGCTCATTAAAATAATGGAATAATTTTTGTAAATGTCATTTTAATACTTCTCATGTGCCTGCAGCAACTTGGTTAGCATTAGCAGTTAGTCTGTCGTCAGCCGCAGCTACAGCCTCTATAATAATAATCTCCCCTGTGTGTTCAGGTGTGCGGTAACTCACAATGGAAGCTCGCTTCACTAGAGGCAAGTCTGCTATTCTGGAGAGGCCTCTGAGCCGGCCTAAAACCGAGGTGAGTGTGAGCGCCTTCACCCTGCTCTTCTCGGAGGTGGTGCAGTACTGCCAGAGCCGGGTGTACTCGGTGTCCGAGCTGCAGGCTCGCTTGGCGGAGCTGGGGCAGCGTGTGGGAGCCAGCCTGCTGGACGTGCTGGTCCTAAGGGAGAGAAACGGCAAGAGGGAGACCAAAGTGCTCAATATTCTGCTGTTCATCAAGGTACACACTCACTGCGGCTGTGTGTGGATGTGTTTTCAAAGTCATTCATTTGAACTGGCAGGTTTTCTTTTAGACCTCTCCCACAGAGCTTTCTCACTAATTAATAATAACTTTGCAAGATGAACAGTAAAGGGTTTAAATGCAGCTGCAGTTTGATAAGCTATTATTGAAATGCTGCTGAATCATATGTTTAAAGACCCCAACAGGGACTGACAATACCTTTTACTTACATGTTACTGATAATACTTAATGTGTCTTTAGAGCATCACTGTTAAATAGCTCAGTCGGAGATGAGTGGTATCACAATAGTGGCTATCAAGTTTCTTTGTTTGACCAGTTAATCTTGTGAATTTATATGTAAATATGTTCATTTTTATGCTTACCTCCCTCTTAGTGCTGGATTTAAATTTCACCTTCATCATCCTCTGTCATTTCCTTTGTACTTCACAGGTATCGGTGTGGAGGGCACTCTTTGGTAAGGAAGCAGACAAGCTCGAACAGGCCAACGACGATGACAAGACCTACTACATCATCGAGAAGGAGCCCCTCGTCAACACCTACATCTCTGTTCCCAAAGAGAACAGCACTTTGAATTGTGCAGCCTTCACGGGAGGGATCATCGAGGCCATTCTCACCCACAGCGGCTTCCCCGCCAAGGTCACCGTCCACTGGCACAAAGGCACCACGCTCATGATTAAGTTCGATGAGGCTGTGATCACCAGAGACAAGGCACTGGAAGGCAGATAGGAGGGAGATGCACGAGAGGCTTATGGGATGAATGTGGTTGGAGGTTTATTGTTATTACAGTTTCTCAGGGCTCATATGATCTTATAATTAAAAGAAGTTCTTTACATGTGAGAAGCAGGAATATGTTTGCTAATTAATTCAGTTCTGAAGGAAGGTGTGTTATGTTGAATATGCTGGATTGAGTATTGACTTGATAGCTTTTCGGTGGAGGCTAAAATTTGTGAGGTCAAATTCAGAATGCAAACAACACACTAGAATCTCTTTATTTAAAACATATTTGCTCTAGTGCTGTTTAAAAAAAAAAAGGGGGGGGGTTGTTTTTATTGCACAATGTAGACTGATACCAGCAATTTCCAAACCAAACAGCTGACAGAAAATGTCCCATTTCCTCATGTTAACCACATTAGCTAAATATGTGGCTGCATCTGTGTTGGCAGGCCTGAAGTCATCACAGGTGTCCACGTTTGTGTTGCGGGGTCACTGCAATGCTGCTGCTCCGGCTCATTCAAGAGGTGAAGCGGCTCTGTTTGTGTGATATGTTAATCCTGCAAGTGCTTTATGGTTAGCATGTGTTGCTGCTAAATGATATTTATACCTGTATTTTGCTATGATAAAATGTAAATGTGTAAGAATGTGTTTGGGAATTAATTTTTTTTCTTTTTCTTTGTATTTATTTTTAAAAGAAACCATAGGTTATTCACCATAAAGTAGAAAATTTAAAAGCTGAGTAATCAGGGAGGGGTGAAGAGTCATTGGTCTCAGAGAGGGAAAATAAAACACTGTTCCTGGTTCGAGGTGTCACAAATATGAAGGAAACGCTAGTGCTTTGAAAAAGTATTGACCCATTTCCTTGTCTTAATTTTGCATATATGTCACACTTATCATCAAACCTGAGTAAATATAAAATGTAGTTTTTACATGATTTCATTTGTTAAGACAAAAATCAAGGGTCTTGTAAACTCTGTCCAGGAAGGGTTTCCTTCTGGTTTGTTGTCTGTACATTGGGGAGAAGGTTGTTTCCCTGCATCTTTGGGTTGAGATACGAGTCCTGACTGTCATTTGAGCCTATGCGCCAAACAACAGTTTAGCATACCCAGCCTTCTTGGAGTCACTAGGTGGGGTACTGGAGAGTGTCCCAACTAGGGACTCTGTTGTTCTGCTGGGGGACTTCAATGTTTACATGGTCAATGACAGTGTGATTGGGATGAACGGCCTGCCTGATCTGAACCCAAGTGGTGTTCCCAAGTTGGACTTCTGTGGTAACAGTTTGTCCATAACAAACACCATGTTTGAGCATAAAGGTGTTCATAAATGCCCATGGCACCAGGTCACCCTAGGTTGCAGGTCAATAATCAATTTTGTAATCGTATCAGATCTGTGGCCGTAAATCTCTATACCAGAGTGTCCAACTAGGGTATAGAGATGTACTGAGCTGTCAACTGATCACCATCTAGTGGTGAGTTGGATCAGGTGGTGGGAGAGGATGGTGGACAGACCTGGTGTACACCAGGCCAGGGTTAGGGTTAGTATACATTTATCCCAGTATGCATTTATGTACAAATGTATACTTCCATGAGAGCATCAATTCCCACCTCCAACAGAGTTTCATTTGCATTCCAAGAGAGGCTGGAGACATTAGGTTTGAGTGGACTGTATTCTGCACCTCCTTTGCTGAGGCCAGCTCATGGAGTTGCAGCTGCAATGTTTTTAGGGGATTTTCTGCACTGAAATTCCCTAAAAACATTGTCACCTCTTCAAGAATTTACATTTAAGTTTTTTAAAACTCCGCCACAGGCTGTCGACCTGTACACGGTGTACCCTGCCTCTCGCTCTATGACAGCTGGATACCCCCACCCCGCCAGTTTATGGTGAATAACCCCTACGCCTCACGGCCTCGGTAACCAACAGCAGGTCAGATTACAGCTCTGGTTACAGCTTCTTCGTGTTTATCCGGATACATTTGTAAGTTTGTTCGAACGGATTAACAAGGCAATGGCAACAATAAGAGGGATGAACCGCTTCTCAGGAAGCCTGAAAGTATGTAAAAAGTGCCGGTTACAGCAAATCAATTTCCGCAATCACTCGCACGGGAGTCACGTGATCACGTTGCGTAGGTCACGTGCCTAACAAACGGAAAACAGGCGCTTTTAGTTTGCGCTCGTTAACAGTTACAGCTTCAGCGAAACAGCAGCCTGCCTTTAGTTTTAACAAGACTCGTTACCTATTTATGTATTTTAACAAATAACTACATGGCAACGACAGCACGGAAGGACTCCTCTGGTAATGTAACGTTAACATTTAACTGATTAATCTCCTCTTGTTGACTGTGGTTTTCTGTAGTACAGATAGCTGTGCTTTTCAGTACACCGTCCTGCTGGCTCTTCCCGGCACCTAAGCTAGTTTTTACCTTTTTGTGTCTAAAGACTATTAGATAGTTCGTTTAGACCTGAATAACATTGTTGTCTCTGTCGTTAGTGTGTCTGGACTGCTGAGGTACAGCAGTCTGTATCATCAAGTGGTGCCCCCCCCAACAATTCCGCTAACATCAGGTTTTTTGCTGCGATGACTACATGTTTTAATCCTTGTTGACAAAATGGGATTTTCCTTCTGCTCCTGCTTCAGACACATGATATACTGTATATTCAGCTATAAAAATAGTAACACTAAGGCTGGTAAGGGCGCTGTTTTACCGGAGAGCAGTAAAAACTAAATGCTAATCAAATTTTTTAACATACAGTCTTCTCCTATTTGTCCTGTCAAATAAAATAACCTAAAAATGGGGGGGTATATAAGAGAGATGAAACAATCAGTAGACAGTTAATTAGTTCCGTGTGTTTTTTCAGAGCTTATGACGTTATATCATAATAGAAGATGATTGTTATTTGCGCCACTGTCTGTATGTTTTGAGGCTTAGCTTTAACTGCATGTATTGCAGACTGTAATTACTGGATTAGTAGCATCTTAAAATCGAATTAAATGCCTGATGTACAAAATTTCATCCATTGTGTGACAGTGCCATTAAAAGCAGGTTTCGACATAATCAGTCATAGTGTTGCCTCTAGTCATAGTCTCAAGTTTACCTCTGAAGCAATCCTTTTTTCCAATTTTTGTGGTCACATTAAAAGAAGCTCATGGAGATCAGTACTTAAAGTAGTACAGTAAGAAAGCAACAGTTATGGTGTGCAGTACCACATTCCTGTGCTTTTAAAACTAAAAATAGGTGTGTGGACTGTAAAAGGGGCCACTTCATTTGCTTTAATGCTTTAGTTACTGACTATTTTTTCAGCTTTAGATTACTAATAAAAATCTGCTAATAAATTATGCAGTGTAATTATAGATTAAAAACCCAGCAGTATATAAAGTGACTAAAATAAGGGCACCTGTGAAGGAAACTATTACTTTGGACAATCCTACCAGATCAGCATCCCAAGTCAAGCATAGTCACACTGAGTCTGTCTGATAAGCGTCTTACACGCATGGTTGAGTCTGTGCTTTCTGAGGGATTGTAGCTGTGTATAAAGTGAAGTACAGTAGCGAGAGCTTAGTGCTGTGGAGAGTTTTTCTAACTGATGGTGAAAGTCTATTTTTGACCTCAAGAGAAGAAATTTGATAAACGGTGTTAACAGAAGTAACTTTTTGAGACTCAAGAGATGGTTGAAAACACGCAGTCAGAAACTAATCTCAACAAAAACCACTTTTGTTAAATGTTTGTGTTTCTCAGTTAGTTTACAGAGCGTTGAGTCAAACATACAGAATAAGTAAAGAATATGAGCAATAACTTTAAGTGAAGGGGTTAGTTTGCCCAAAATCCAAAATGATTTTTTTTTTTTTTTGCTCACACCTAGTGGTACCAAGTTATTTGTCTTCATAGATTGTAGTTTCATTTTGTAGCTGCCACCAAATATGTCATAACATAGGCCAGCGGGTGAAAGAAATGTGATAATGTTTGAAGCACTGAAAGCACAGGAACAAGTTTCATAGAAAATTTAAGTTGCAGCAATATTCATGACTTGAGTTTTTCACAACAGCAACTCAGCACAGGGGTTAGCATTGTCACAAGCAAGAACGCTCTGGATTTGTACCTGCTGGCTTGCTGGAGGGTTTTTTTTTGGGGGGGGGGGTCCCTGTATCTGTGGTTTTCGGCTAAAGAATGCACATTAGGTTTTGATTGGTGATTCCAAATTGCGCCTGTAGGTGTGGGTGTGAGAGTGTGGAGTTGTACTTACAAAACAACCTATAACACAGCTGTCAGCGTTTGTTTTCATTTAAGATGGTTTCTTTAAGTGGAAGATTTTGACTCTCAACCTGTGGGTGGCCTTTTGGTGCGGACAGCTAGACTAGATCCAAATGCTGATACAGAGTTGTTGACAGATTTACAGTTGCAGTAAGCGTTCTGATTGATAGAAAGACAGCTATCTCAGTGTTTCCGTGAGCGCAACAGGAGACGGTGAACCAGAAGAGCCAGATATTTTTATAGATTTCTGCAGGATGAGCGGCTCTGTCTATTAAGTGTCAAATGGGATGGCACAGTTGGTGGCTGCGCCCACTTTTGTTTGTCTGATTGCTAGCTGCCGTGACGATCGATCCACTCCTATGATCATAATCATATGAGATATGATTGAGTATTGCAACTTTTGTCTGCATGAAATGTTAAGTGGTTGGATTCTTTTGGCTGCTTCTCATTCCTCTCACCAAGACAGGCAACACCTGTTGTTAAAGCCCTGCCTTCTTTGTTGCAGAGTTAATAAAAACACGGTTTCAGTCATAATGTGTTAAAGCCAAGTGTTCATTGGGTTATTATTTATTTCATTTTATCAGCTAGAAATTCTCACAGGTTACCAGCAGGTGCTGCTTACTGCAGGAAGTGACCCTTACAAAGATGGCTTTGGTTTACCGCAGGTAAACGCATGCAAATCTAAAAATCTCACTTTACAACTGATTTCCTGAATGAATTAATGTATTTTGCCCAGACTTTGCTTACAGAAAAAAGCAAACAGCAAAGTTAAGACTTAAAAATGATAACGTTTAAACTATATTGTTGCTTTGAATAAAACCCAGTAGCCTTCTCGCTTGAAACAAAAAAAAAAATGCAACTTGTTCCTTTAGCAGCCCCCCTCCCCCCAAAAAATGTCAATAGTGTCATAGTGTCTAGTTTTCCACGTGCATCAAAGACAGTATATGTGAGATTTATAGCAGATTCTCTTGTTTTGAGACTTGTTTGTTTACATTTGTGTCACGGGTAATTACTTGCAAAAAGAGGCCTTCCCTTCTAGTAACGGTAATCCTCTTACAAACTAAGTGAAGGAATATTGCGCGACAAAGCCCTGGCCTCATTCCAAACCTCTCTGTGTAACGTTATTTCACGGAGCTTTCTGCTTACAGGTAGTTCTGCGTAATATTGAAATCTACAGGGATTACTTGTTCTGTTTTCAATTCCCATTTCCCAGGGACAGCTCTGCTAAGCTAGTGGTTTGCTCTGCTGACATAGGAGTCTAATGGTTGGTTTTATCTTCATAATTCAGATGTGTATGTGATCTTGCACAAATAACTCTTAGCGATTGATTACAGGGCAGTAAAACACGTGACATGTTCAGATTTACTGCCACTGTCATTTCCTGAGGATAAAGTAAGTGACCTCTTTCTTTGTTCCTTTCCTTTACAGCAGGCAGGGCAATCGAGCCAAAAAACATGTGACAAGTATTAACTATAACTGGCTCTCAGTGTGTGAGGAGGGCCTTTTTTTTTTCTTTTTTTTTTTCATTTTATAAAGCCAGATTTGAGACATGACACATTGACCAGCCTTGTTTCTAACATGCAAGGTTTACAATCTTTTCCTAAATTGAAAAAAAAACCCCACTATTTTTGATGCATGCCAATGGCAGTACTGTGTGCACACAGTTATCCCAGTTATTGCTATTCACGTTTTTTTAGTTTTTCTGCGCCTTTAAAGTTTTATCAGAAAGAATAAAAGATATCTTTCGATACAGGTCTCAATTTTTTCCCCTCTTTCTCCTATCTGAACCAACTGTTGTACTCTGTGACCCAGTTCAAAGTTACGTCCTGCAGTACCAGCACCCAAAAAGAAAATAATTTGCCACAAATGGTACCCCATTCCCAATTTAATTATTTTAAAGTTATAGTTCTACCCAATATTATTGTCTCAGTTCAAAGTACTAATACAGTGGTTTTGCTCATCCCCACAAGAGCACTGAACAAATCCCGCACTAACAACTAGACATTCTAAGAGGTTGGTTACTGCAGGAAGTGACCCTTTGAATATAGCTTTGGTTTGTTGCAGGTAACCCACATGCAGATATCATAAACTCAACTGATTTCTTCAATGCATTTTACTCAGACTTTGCTAACAGATAAAAAGCAAAGTTGAGACTTAAAAATGTAACATTTAAACTATAATGTTGCTTTGAATAAAACCCAGTAACCTCCTCGCTTGAAACAAAAAAAAAATGCAGCCAGTCAGACTGCATGGCTAGTTGCTTGATTTTATCCACCTGTAAATGGCACTGAAAACACCTGAATTCAGAGATTAAGAGATTTTGCAGTCCATTATTTTTGTACATATAGTGTGTGTCTGTCAAGTCACGTCTGAGCCTGTCATCAATATGTACTTGTGAGACAGCTGCTGTCTGTGGCATTACAGAACTCTCCACTCGATGTCTTTTTGGATTTTTTGAGTGCTATCTTCTTCTTGTGTAACTTTTCTAGATATAACCAATTTCATGCAAGGAAAAAGTTAAATCTGGCGTCATGTTTGCCTCAATGTTTTTTGGGGTTTTTTCCATGACTCCTTGCAGGCTTAGAGTTAAACAGGTTAGGTATCATGTGTTGCAGAGTTGAGCTCATTCCAAGTGTGTGAGGGGACTTAGAAAAGTACAGTCAGAGATAAAGAGACTTAATAAACACTGAGAACTGAAGATAGTTTCCAAGAAAACTGTAGTGCAGTCAGGAAGCTGATTCTAGAAGTAGTCCGTTTTAGTCAGAGGAAGATTAAATCAAGTTTTGCAGGAAATTATTGTGGTCTTTTTCTTGAATAGAGGAGTTTTATACCTCCCCAAAGAGAGAATGTTGTTTTTCATAGCCAAATGTCAGTCACCAGCATTGTACTGAGAAAATTAGAAAATGTATCAAAATGTAAAATTTTAGCTTAATTCATGTGATGAGTGCTTTTCTTTGCAACTACATGTTATAGTCACTACTAGGTTGCGCAATAAAGGATCTCTGCATCTTGCAGAATCACTTCATTACCACAGTGTATCTTTGCTTTGGGGTTTCCAAGCTTCAAGTTATTCATCTTTATTTCACCATGATGGCATGTTAGCGTTTGTAAATTAGCAGCTGTAACAAATAAAACACATACAGTATATATTAAGTTGCTAAAAGTGCTTTTTAGTAAAGTGTGTAATGAGAGCCCACGCAAAGGTTTACCAAAAGCTCAAATTGACTACCCCACAGTGGTGGAGGAAAGGTCAGAAGTAATCACATCATTTTATGATGTATTACTGACTGAGAGTCACAAGCTGGGTCTGCCATAATTGATTAAAAAACAATTAAAGTCTAAGTTGTAATAATGTGGAAAGAATTTAAAGTTCAGGAGAAGTTTTCAGTAGTTAGATGTTATGCATGTGTGGATTCAATATTGACAAATACCGAACCTCAGATGAAATGCTCAGTTATGAGAATAATGAAAATGAGAAATGAAAGGTCTCACAGGGTGTTGTATTGCTCAAAGTTTGCCTCAGATGTGGCATTTTATTTGTTGTCTTGCATATAATCTATATTGTGTATTTAGTAGACCAGGTGAATTTACTGATACATTATAAATTCACAGAGGAGCAAGTCTGACCTCTAGAAACCTTTTCAATGTTTCACGGTAAGGATAGTGTGAGCTTATAGGCCAGTGGGAAAATTACTCCCTATCTCTGAGTTAAAGTCATGATAATCGTGTTTTTTTCTTGTTGTTGTTGTTGTTGTTTTTATCTTTTTGACTGAAATTTTTGAAAATTAACATTCATTTTTCTTCATCTTTTTTTTTTTTTTTTTTTTTTTGCAGAGCATT
>VUQJ01018453.1:57744-79893 GCA_015108635.1 Andinoacara biseriatus | reverse complement strand
TTTGCCAATACAAACAAAGGCAGCAGAATTTTAAAGATAAAAGACATTTTATGGAAGTTTGACCTTATTTGACCTTGAAGAAGAGGTCAGAGATCCAAAGTAATGTGATATTTAGAATCCCCATATATCATTCCCTATATGCCTATACAATTGTTGTTACAGTTGTCAATACAAACAATGGCAAGAAACATGGTTTTAATATGCCATAAAGTGTTATCACTTTGACTTTCAGATCAATCTATTGACCTTGAAGAAGAGGTCGGAGGTAAAATGTGGCATATTTTAAATTCTTAACAGTACTTTGTAGATGTTTACAATACACACCACACTTGTAAGAGTCATAGTTTCTAAATTATAAGGCATTTTGTCAACTTTTAACCAATAAATCCTTAAGTGATTGTAAGCCAAATTTTAATGGATTGTTAATGTATCTTCACTCTCCACCCCTACAGAGTTTATCAGAATGACAGATTAGCACACACACATAAAATTACCAAAAACAGAACCTCCTTGGCAGAGGTAATTTAGACAGTTCTGAAGGTTAAAGGGGGGTCCAACCCAGTACTAGTAAGGTGTAACTAATGAAGTGTTTGGTGAGTGTATTTGTCCCTTTAAGTGATCTGTCAGAATGCTTTCTTGTTAATGAATTAATGTCCGTTAAATGCACCAAAAAGCATTCCTAAACCTACAGTTTTTTCCTGTAGAATAATATTTAGGTCATGTTACTGCATAGAGCATGAATAGGCAGTTACTTCTGCACTTATAATTGACTAGAAGCCATCACAACAACAGATTTTGTATCACAGTTAATAATAGAACGCCAATCAAAAAATATATTTCTCACTTTCTCAAGCATAGCAATTTGCCAATGTTAAACAAATGGGGGGAGAAAAAACACACACACACACACACACACACACACAAAACTCACCTCAGATTCACTGCCTCCTCCTGGTTTTCACTGTGTTCAGCAGGTTTGGGAACTAAGGGCTGGTATTCCGCCTTCACCATAGGTTGATCCTCTGTAGCGATTCTGTTTAAGCGGGGGTTGTTCCCATCTTGCCTAAAGCCCTTTGCAAATGGGTTGTGATTAATTTTCAGCTGGGTAATCCGAAAGTTCTGATACGTCGTCACTGCCATAAATTCAGTTTGTGGAAAAGTAAAGGTCATGCTTTCATGTCCCATAACTACAGGGTTGTCATTTGTGGGCATTCCGCCATCTGGAACAGGTATTATGTGAAGCCTAGGAATGTAACGATGCATGGAGTGTAATATTATATGACCATCCTGGTCTTGGGAGTTATTGGTCAGTTTGAGCTTGTAGAAGGAAACCAAGCCGTTCATCCAATCTGAGCCTCGACAGGGTGAGTAATGGTGTGAAAATGCTCGGATTAGACCTTGGTTCTGATGTTCTGCTCGTCCGGTGACTTCCCATCTGGATGAACTCCAGCGATACCTGTACTGACCCAATGGAACTATGGACAGGACCAGATTGTACTGCTGATTGGGATCTAGGCCAGCCAGGCGATATCGGCAGTATGGGAACATACGGCGGCCCTGCTTAGTGAGAATCATCTCAGTTCCACAGCTGTAGAACTTCTTCCACACATTGTTGTTTTCCAAAATGACGCTGACACCTTTGAAGGTCAGCACCACAGGAAAGTCTTTTTCCACGTCTGAGCTGCCAAATGTGGTTACTGGCAATGGAGATGACCACGGTGATGATTCAGGCATATTGACAATGCTCGTCTCCGTGCATGTCAGGGAGTCTGATGCAGATGCTATATGTGAGGTCTCTGGGCTTTTTTCAACAGTTCCTTCTAAAGTTGAAGTTGATGTTACTGCAGATTTAGCCGGGCTAGCTTCAGCAGGTGAAGAAACAGCAGTGCAGCAATCATTACTTGCCATGGAGACAGCTTTACTCTCAACCACTGTCTCACTAGTGAAATTAGGGCTTGTCAAGGTGGGAAATGGAGGAGCTGAAGAAGGGATGGAAGCAGGAGGAGCTGAGAAGGGCGCATTAAGCAAGCTGCCCTTCTCACCCTCCACTGTCTGGTTTTCCTCCATAGGTGGAAGCTCAGAGTCTAAGGCAGACATCACCAGTAGCTCTGATCATCACACTGCATGAGACACCTAACAAGAAATAAAGACTGTTATTTTTACACTGTAACACTGTTCAGATGTACAACATGCATTACATTGATATGATCTAACCAGCAGAATTAAATCGAGACAAAACAAAATGGAAGACAAAATAATATAAACAATGATCACAAAGGATGCAATTAGAGCTCGATGCAGAACAGTGGCAGGAAGGAAAGGTGCTCCTCAACTTCAAGATGGCTGAAAATGTGTGTTTACCTAAAGATTTTTTTTTTTAGGGACTTGTGGTTTTTAATGTATTATACAATAATTTTTTAAGAGTAAAAGTTATTCTGGTTTAGTCACTGCAACACTCCTCCACTGGGATGCACCGACATCTCTGAAGAGCAGCAGTTTTGCCCTTGTTTTGTCTTGTTGACCGATAGCTCCCTACTGGAAAATAAGACATTCACCAGCGGCAGTGACCGATGTTTTTCCGCTGCGTCACATCAATTTTGCGTGGGAAAAATGTTCAAAGATTACCTGATGACGAGATAAAGGACTCTGAAACTGTTCAGCTATTTTAGAATCATGAAGATGTTCGTGAACCATGTAAAAAGTGGAGAACTAAATAAGAAAGGAAAAAAATATGCTGGTGTGCCCCCCACCAGGGGATCTCTGTGCAGAGCTACTGAGTATTAACTAATCTTTAGGGCTGTTCCAACAGTAGGTATTAGAAATGACAAGTCCAGGATATACTGTGCTGCTAAAAGACACAGGCTTAATTTAACAATTAGTGTTCAAATGCTTCAAATGATGACTCGACATGTATTTAGCTCACTTGATATCATGCAAAATTAAAGGATCTTCAGCCACTGGTTTCTGTGACTGCTGGCTGTATGAATATTTTGTAAGCAAACCAAATTTCAATATATCTGATCTCTGCGATTCACAAAATTGTCTCTTTGTGTTCACCGGGACTAAACAGCAAAAACTAATGAAACCACAGAAGAGATTTTTATTTTTCAGGAGAGCACATCCTGCCCCCAAAATTCCCTGAAAAATAAATTAGAAACTAATGGAAAAAACATGATTTATTTACAACCTCGGGCTATGTGTGGTTCTCTGATCAGCTCAGGGTATTTTTTTTTTTAAATGTAAAACATGAATTTATAAACTACATCTGCCATAACATTTTAAAGACTTGCTGTCTCAATCCAAGGAACTAAAACTCATATAGTTTAATATTAAAGTGTTTTAAAAACAGCCTAATGATGTTGCATAACATTATTTTAAATATATATGTTAAATAATCCAAGACAAGCACCCCTTAAACCACCATCACCTCATACAAGACCAATACTGCAAATATAAACAAGAAAAATGCGCTCTCAGGTTATTTTAAGTCGAGCTTGACAATTTCTCTTGGCCGTGTGGGGAAAGTGGACTTTGCCTTGCTTGTGAGACCACTTCGCTTTGACTGACCAATGGGCTGCCAGCTGAGGGCATGGCTGAAAAACAGGCCTGTATTTTGAATGGGAACGAGCCGCTTGTATCGTTTCTGTACCTGGCGAGCCAAAGGAAAATTATCTTCGTCACATCAGAAACTACAAAGGTAACCCGTTTTGCTGTTGTCCCAGCCCCCTCCTGCATTTTCCTAATCACTGTCACACCGGCACACGGATGCCTGTTCAGTCTAAAAAGGTGTTAATCACCCAAACGAGAGCATAAAACGGGTTATTACGTCCATATTTATAACAAAAACTTCCACCGTAACTCCCGTATAACTATTTCCCTACGCGCAATAAGAAGCCACGGTAGGAATTTAAGTTGTTAATACAGTAGCTCTTTCTTCCTCACACACCGAGAGCAAGGCCGCCCGCCCGCTCCTCCACTCACCAACTTGGAAAAGTTGCAGGTTTCACTAAAAGCCTCACCTTTCAACGTCGCTTCAATACCTCGTGGCCGACCGGGCCGATACGACAGCAACGTTCAGCGGCGAAGCTCCAACTGTTGCACGTCGCCGTCGCCGTTGAAAGGGCTTCGGAGAATTCCTCGAACATTAACACAACTGGCAAATGGAGGCCGAGAGCCACGCCACTGTGCTCGCATCGACCGACCCGTGTGTGCACGCAGTGAAGCCAAAGCGCATGCACAATATCAAACCCCCCCTCCACCACCTCACTCCTTCAACGGCGCGTGATTCCCGGCCCGCCAGCGCGAGGGAAGCGGGAGTACATCATCCAGCAGATAAATATCTATTTATTTGTCCGTTCCCACCTCGAGCGCGGTCCGCGTGCCGGTCAGGACAACTCTCTGCAAGTTTGCGCGAAAATGTTTAGGTTTTCTGATTCGCGCGCTGAGAGCAGTTTCTATCTGTTCCTGTCTATTTCCTTGACTTTTCGGTCACACTTCCATTCTCACCCTTTCTCAGCCCACATACATGCACTGTCCTCTCTGCCCCCCTATCGCTCTTTCTCACACACATACACACATCCGTGCTCTCGGGCTGTGACGTAACACGTTCACCATGGTGGTAGAGCTCCAGTAGCCAATGCGCAAGCTCCCAATGGACGATGGTTGTTTCATCATGGTGGCAGTTGTACGACTAATAATAATAATAATGAAGATGATGATAATAATAATATTTTTTTGTAGCTTGGGGAAGATACCATATAATGTATCAACATTACAATATACCACTTAAATCAGTAGCTTATTAAGTGGTTGACCTAGTCTACAAAACACAGCAAGGCTGATTGGCTTTGTTTACGGGACAAGATGGCAGCCAGGCGTTGACGTTAAAATAAATATTTGGCAAAATAAGAAAGTATCTTGAATTTCCCAAAATCTGATTGTACATGAAGTTGGAAGAAGCCCGCTGGACAGTTGCTATTATTTTTAAACGAAGTGCCAGAGAAAAACAAAACTTATCCTAGTATATCGGCTAGGCCTACGCTCCCATACCGGAAGTGTAGCTTGGTCCGAGCTTATTCGGTAACTTGCATATAGAATAGAAAGCTCCGTAACTGATATCTGAATTGTAGCCATGTAAAACGCTTGAAAAGCTATAGTTTTTAGCGTTTTCTTGTGCATTTTCCATAAGCTGTACGCCCTAAATCAAGCCTAACCTCAGAAAGATGCAAAGGAAGCCTGTGTCCCAACAAAGTAAACATGATGCATTATGTGAATTGTAGTTAAATATCTAACAAATGCAGTGAAAAGGTGGTTTCATGTCTACCACAATTCATTAACGGAAAGGTGCACAAAAAATAAATGTGTGATAATTAAATGAAGAATAAGAACGCAGAAATATGCCAACATATAACGTAATAACATAATATGAATGAAAACAGAGATACCTGACTCATTCTAATTCTCTCTAAATTCCTTATATGACAATTTGCCCAACGTTATATAAATTTACCATTAATTTATATTAAACATGAAAAAACATGAAACCATACAAAACATACGTCTGCTCCACAGCTATTACCACTGTAGAAAACTACTGTCTAAAATTCATACCAAATCACACACTGAGTTGGGGGTCTGTAGCTTTTCTGTTTTTGTGGTTTCAAAACAACAACCTAATAAGAGCAACAACAGCAAAAGCTTCGGCAACGCACGCCTCTGGTATAAAACCCCATGTCGTTTAAAAGAAGAAGAAATTATGATGATATGAGAAGTATTGAGCAAGCAGGGCGATTAAACAAGGAAGTGGGGGGGGGGGACCCAGCTTTTGTGTTTCACGTGAAACTCTCGTGGTGATGTTCCGCAGCCCGTTCCTGCTGCCGTGGAGCTCCCTCGTGTCCAATCAATCCGAAATCATGTGCACTTATTTCATTTCGTGTACGGCAAATGAACACGCAGAAGGAGGTTTTAATTCACAAAGCGCTTAAACAAAAGAGAACCCGAGAGCAAAATCGCCCGTGCAAAGTCGCGCACGAACTCACGAAATGACTGTAACCTTTGCAAGGTGCTTCCTCGCCAGCTATAAGTGCTCTGCAAATATACAGTTTATTACACAGTGAAATATAAGTGTATTCTGGAGGGGTGACCCGGGGGGGGTGGGGGGTGGCAAAGGATCAAATTAAGTGCCCATATGCAGATGCTGCACTAACAGACCTGTGTATTGGCATGGCCAACCTTCATGTTATTTTAATTGGCGGTTAATTATATACACAACAAAAGTGACCTTGTTCCTCTAATCTTGCGACACTTGGAAAAAACTGAAAGTAAACGCTGCAAACTTTTTAAAATCTTAAAAGTATCAAGTGTGTCTTTAAAAAAATAAAACTAAAAAAGAAGTCAGCATGTACTGTCAGCCTGCATATTGTGATGTATGTCACTGATGTATAATCAGTAGTGGCAGCACAGACAATTACCAGTGCACAGATTTGAATGGCTTTCGTGAGTTCTGTCACAACTATCAAACCCATATTAAAATCACTTTGAAAAGGCACAATATTTACGTCGATCATCGCTGCTGTAACATGGTGCTGCTTTTAAACTGAGACTGCAGACCTGGTATGTGGTTTAACTGTGAGCCATATTTTGTAAGGATTACATTAAAGGGCCAAATTAAGATGTCAAGACAGGGAGAGGGGCAGCTATAGACACCCATAATGTTATAGAAAACATTTAAAGTTTGCTGTGAAGAATGTAGAGTATGTTATATACACTTATTATACGGTAATTCATGTGCACAATATAAAGATACACTCTAACCTGTTAGAGCAGAGAAAATTTTGTCATATCAGAACTGGAATAAAATTTGTCATTTTGAGTCATATGTAACCTATATAGAACAACTTTTACTTTTATTGGGAGACAGTGATTTCTTTTTTATTATACTTTTTTTTTGATCTGGTGTCACAAATCAAGTTCTCATAGCTACTCATAGTATAGCATAGTATTTACTGTTCATAAACAGGCAATGACAGTTGGGCTGACTACAGCTGTCTTTGCGTGAGATGGTATGAGCCACAGAAATGCTTCTTCACTCACGTTATTGTACTGTAAATACAGGCCATGTTGTTTTGTCAGACTAATGATCATATACAAACACAGCTGTCATATGCTCAATTGCATTGAAAAATAAGACATTTATCAGGTAATATATTTTTTAGAAAGATCCAGAGACATTTATTTGCAATTATGCTGCCCTGCACTGTTTCTTTTTTTTTGTTTTTTTAGCCCAAGGATGGTCTAAGGAAACAAAGGAATACTTTTATTTTCATATTAGATATAAGTGCTGGTTGCAACACAGTGTTATACCCATTTAGTGATGAAAGCTGAAAGATCTGAGCAAGTTTCTAAATTATCAGCCTCTTTTTTTTAACAGCCTTATATTATTTCTGTTTATATGCAACTATAAAAAAGCATTGTGGCCTTTTTTGATCAAGTGCAGTGTGAATGCAGTTTGTTTCTGCTCAATATAGTTTCACCAGAAAAAGAAGACGTCGATTTCAAGAAGTCAGAAACAAGTCTGGTGTACAGAAAAGCTTTAAAGGTACAGTGTGTAAAATCTCACTGCTAGATGTCAATAGATTGCAGATTGCAGTGAAATGAGTTCTGTTTTCTTACCCTTCCCGATTCAAATGCACAATCCTAGCTATGGTGGTTGGTGTAAGGCACTCTGGCAGCCATTCATCTGTAGTGAGTGTAGGCTGTCAGTAGTGTTGTAGTACTTGAGACCGGTCTTGGTCTCAAGACTATTTTTGATTGTCTCGGTCTTGTTTTGGACTTAACTGCATTTGTACTCAGTCTTGTCTCGTTCTTGATACACTCTGGTCTTGGTCTTAACTTGGTCTCTGGTTAGGTGGTCTTGACTACAACACTGTCTGTAAGTCTGTTGTTTACCTCAGCTGGTGTCTATTTATTATTTATTATTTAGGAGGCTGTATAACTTTGTAAAAGGAGTCCAATATGAGTCAATGAGTCAGTGAAGCTCATTTCTGTCCATTGACAGTGATACTGAGGTGAGTTGTTGAGGATATCCTGGACTTTTCTGTTAGTAAGCGCTGCTGTGTTTGCTACTTTTAGCTGCTGTTAGCCTCTGTTATCTACTGTTAGCCGGGATTACTGAAACCTTTTTGAAGTGGATCTATCATTTTTGGACTTAGACACTGAGCCGATAAACTCTTATATGATGTGAGAATGTGATCAAACTTCTATCAGAGGGAACGTGTGATTCTTAGGCACTCAAGGCTAACATTAGCTGGCATAACATTAGCATATAACCATCTGCTGTTATTGTTTACCTGGCTTATTGTCAGCTGTCCGGAGACAGAAGGATTGCACGTCTGATTTGCTGACAATAAGTAACTGCAACAATATCTGGAACAATATCTGGAATAAATAATATGCAATAATATGCAAATGTTAAATGCTCATATGTAGTTTGAAAGAACTATTTGTGATCTTTTAATTAAAAGTAACCAGTACAATAATATTTTTTCTATTAAATAAAAAATACTTTTAAGTTAAATTTTTTACAGCTGTTGAGAGATATCATGTTATGCCCTATTCCATACACATACGGACAGATGGATATATATGATGTGGTAATAAAGAACTGAATTTCGGACCAAAACGGAAAGTCAGATGGGCTTAAAGCCAAATGAAGGATCAGGTAAATAGTCCAGTCCACCTGGAACAATCCCATAGCCGCCAGTACGGCTATCATGCTCCACTGGATCCTTGTGTCTTTACTCGTCCTGCTGAACTGGCTTGACCCGGTCTCCCTAACCACAGGTGTCACTATCTTCGTCTGTCCCAGTAGCACTATGAGGCTGAGGCAACTGGTGACTGTGACAATGATCAGAGGCAGCAGGTGACACAAGACGATGAACAGGTATTTGTATACGTGGTGGAACATTGGACACTGATTTTCAGTGCAGCGAAAGAAGTCTGGAGGGCAGATGTTGCTGTTTCCTGTGATATTTTCCACTTTGTGCTCCTGGTTCATGACAAACATGGGAACACTGAACAGCACAGAGAGCATAACACAAATGCCGCTCACCATCCAGGCAGATCTGATGCTGTCCAGGAAAAGTGGGAAGTTGACCCTCTTATTGACATCTCTCAGCTTCTGGTAGCGGAAGATACAGATGAGGACAGTGAAGAGGATGCTGTTAATTTCACCAGTGACAGTCATGAACTGCAGTAAATAACATGACCAAGTACCAGTGGTGGAGGAAGTCCGAAGGTTGATTATATCATAGATATTTATGATGACAATCTCCTCCAAGTTGGCTGCAGCAAGTCCAAGCAGAAACAACTCAAAAGATTTAATTTGGAAGAACTTAATCTTCATGATGGAAACAATGAGAAATGTGTTACCTGTAAGTCCTATGCAAGAAACAAATAGTCTCAAGCTCAGGAAGCTGACAGAAAGCTCAGCCATTGTTCACAATTGGTTGGATAACACACATACACACAAAAATTACCTTTTTTTTAAAAAAAGAAAAAGAAATTGGACTTTCCAGAATGAAGCGGAGGTTGCAAAAGTGTCTCATCTCTCATTGCTTTGCTGCATCACTGACCAGACGCAACTGTCGTCACATTCTCAGAGATTGCAGAAATCTAGCTTGGTGATTGGCTGTGCTCATTATACAGAAAGGGAAAAAAGGTGGAGTCCCAGAAACAATGAAGGCTGGGAATAATTAAAGTTTTACCTCTGAGCTTTTCATCGCGTCATCTTGAGACCGCATACTGTGTGCATCACCGGTTGGCATCATCCACTGCAGACACAAGAATTAATTTACATGTTTTGACAATACATTTTCCACTTTGTAATTTTTTGTGATTCAATTGACCCATTGTGTTTTTACTTGCAACACACCATTAATTACATCTTTCTAAACACCTAGCATATTCTGGTTATTGGAAGCAACCTTGTAATTCTAATAATGTTTCTGCACCAACTGGTCAGAAAATACTGAAAGATATAAACATTTTATAGGAATAGGCCTTTTACTTCCATACAAAGCTAAGAGATGTAATGTAAACACTTTGAGAGTAACTGCTTACTCAGAGCAAGAGTTGTGAATGGTTTGATCCTGATCAACACAGCAACAGCCTCATAGCTAATAATATGTACCTTACTACATATACTGTGTCTGAGTGTAACAGACATTTGTGTCTCTAAACACATGTACTTCTGCACACTTCCTGTTTCAGAGTTAAAGAATCGGTGCATGAACACAGTTTGAGAGAAGAAGAACTGCGCAACCTTGCAAATGTGGTCAGTTAGACAAACCAGTATGATGAAGTTTGGATAAGTTTTTTACTCATCCCTACAATTCTCTTTCTCATAAGTCAAGCATTTTAATCTGCAATGGGGAGGGGCTTCTGGACCCTGCTGTTTTCACGGGATCAGTTCATGTTCCAGCTTGTCTCCTTTTTTTGTCTTTAGTGCTCTCTCTAGTTAGCAGTTGTTCCATTTAACCATGCCCTGCATCCTGATTCAGCTTAATTGTGAAACCCACAGTGTGTATGTGTGTGTAATTAAGGAGAAGGCCTACGCTGGAAGTAAATTGGTAAACTTAAGTGTACCGTAATGAGCTTGGACAGCTTAGGAAGCTGTAGTCTTTTATCACAATCGAGTAATTATCAATTAGAGACCTGGTCAAATTGCATTACATTCATTATTTCATCCTAATAAACAACAACTGCCTCTGATCTGGTTGAATGTAAATTAAAATGCGCCATGAAATCCATATTGAATTGTGCAGATTTTTGTTTTGGATTGGCATCACAAACATCTCTTAGGTGTTAGCACAGGAAAGAAGTTTGCAGCCACACTGGTGTCTTTGTACAACTGTACCTACAAGCAGAACAATGTTCTCACCAAATACTAGTGCTAGTACACATATACTGACATACAATGACAACAGAAAGCAGGTAGAACCTTTAGTATGTTTGGCATTTTTAGGCAGGTAAAACTGTTTCCTGTGGAAGAGCCTTTATACTTATTCAAGGTACAAACTGCAGCTCAGCCTACTAAGAACTGAAGAACAAATGAAGCAAATTAGAAATCAAATATATAAAAAAAAAGAACTACAGCATTGGACTCAGCTTGATTTGCTTCATTCATTAAAATGTTAATATGCAGTAGCTGTGGTAGTCAAAATACATCACTTACCAATCATTTTCTTCATCTGTTGTACAAGAAGCAGTTGCTTGGTGGAAGAATTACATTTAATTACCAGTTAATGAAAATAAAAGATGTGTTTGACACTTGTGATGAACTCCTAGCTACTAAAAAAAACACTTATCTGTGGCATTAATTAAGGTGGTGGAATAGCATTATAGAAGAGACCAACACTGAAATGTCTGATTGGATTGTAAATCCGGAAAGGAGGAATGTGAGAGGAAAATCATTTTGTCTTCCAGTTTGTGTTTTTGCGTGTCTGTTTTGCACATGTGTCATATATAGAGTTCCAGTGTGGCCCATAGTCCCTTATTACAGTGTAATTACAATGCATGGCCAAACATGTATTTCCACATTAATCTTTGTTTAGCCCCAAGTCCCACCAGTTTGTGTGCTTTCATTTTTTTTAACACCAGACCAGTCTTAAAATAAGATTTTTACACAGTGCCTCTACGGGCCAAGGGCAAAAGATTCACCCTTCAGCCTCTTTAACTGATTTTTTTTCCATGTTGCATATTCCCCTTTTCAGTTAATGGGATTAAATTTGCTTCTCTTAACTTCTCTTCACTGGCTCCCTGTTAAATCCAGAATTTAATTTAAAATCCTTCCCCACACATACAAAGTCTTGAATAATCAGGCCCCATCATATCTCAAAGTAGCATTCCCAGAGTTTCTAAGAGTAGAATGGGAGGCAGAGCCTTCAGCTATCAGGCCCCTCTCCTCTGAAACCAGCTCCCAGTTTGGATTTGGGAGACAGACAGATGGCTGCCCCTCCCTGAGCCTGGTCCTACTGGAGGCTTCTTCTTATCAAAAGGGATTTTTTTTTCCTTCGCACATTTACAAGGTCTGTGGTCATAGGGGGTTGCTTGATTTTTAGAAAACATAATTTTTAAATAAATGGTTACTACCAGAATATTATTATGTATTTCAGTGCATATGGAGGTTAGGGGGTGGGTGCCATCTGATTGTTGGAGGGTTCTCTCTAATTATTGTGGGATCTTTGCCTTAAAATGTAAAACACCTTCTGGTGACTCGTGATTTGGTGCTATATAAATAAAATGAATTGAACTGCATATGCAGAAAGCATGTGAAGTTATTTTCCATTTTTAAGGGAACAGTGCCCTTAACAGTTTCTTAATCCACCTGCCTACACTTGTTTGTCCCTCTCCTCTCTCTCCTGCTGTGCCACCAGGGCAGCTCTGACCCATAGGCACATGGACACACTCTGGAGTTGTCCCATGGCACCAGGAAATTGGCAGCAGATGATTTGGGTTCTGTGGGGTGTGGGTCTTGATAAGGGTCATTTCAGTGGATCCTACACATGCACAACTGGATTGGGATCCAGAGAGGGTCACTGCCTTGAGCTCTGTTCTGTGAACTGTTCCTGAGCAGTTATTGTTGTTCAGTGCGTGTGGCACACTGTCCTGCTGGGGGAGACTGCTGCTGTTGGGGGGGATCCCATTGCAATGAGGGCTGTGTGCTTGATCTGCAATAATGTTTAGGTGGGACGAGCATGACAGTGCAAGACCACAAGAAGAACAATCCATTTTAAGAAGATTTTCAGCTAACTTAAGCTGTCAGCGGTTTTTAATGTTGTTGCTTAGTTGTTAATTGCAATACTATATAAAACAAACATATTCAGGTTTGTCAGGAGTTTCATGTAGATTGAGCCCATATATGGAGCCGTTGTAAGCAACAGGAAGTTTTTTTTTTCGATCCTGAGTCCCACTTTGAGGCACAATAGCTCATGTGCAGGTGCTCTCATGCAGACTGACACTCATCATCACATCCAATTAACGCCACAGCGCATCCTTCCAAGAAAGTTAAGGGGCGGATCCAGTAAGACAACCCTGCCGCGTGGATACCCCTTTAAAAGGCATGTTGCTATCACATGCTTGGGCACAAAAGTAGGATGAGGATGTTCTTGTGGTTGTTATGTAAACCATATTTGTCACTTATGGTTTAAACGATCGCGGGGAGACTTTTTTTTGCCGAGGATTTCTTAAATTTTGCGCTGCGAGAGGGGGGCCCAGCCCACCCAGTCTGTCAGCGCTGCAGTCAGGCAGTCGTGTTGTGCTGCTAGTTGTTGTTCAGGAGCAACACACACGGACTGGTGCGCAAACTGAGGGCTGCGTGCAGTGTTAACGCCGAGGGACGGATACAAACGACGTGTGTGCGGGTTGTCGAAAGGGCAACACTTCAAGGTTTGCAGCCGTCGGAAGAGTGAATGGGATAAAAAAAAAACAAAAAAACAGCCAGAGCGAAGCCAGCTAGTCTCTCGGAAAGGAGTGCTGTCTCTCTTCTTGCGAGAAGAGAGTTGTTTGCCTCGTCCCCCTTTTTCTCTTCTCGCCGATTTTTTAAAAGGAGTTCCATCGAGTGGAGAAACATCGGCGATATCGTGCTCATTTCCTCCACTTGATCTGCATCGGTTTGCCACTCGGATGAGACTGACTTGTCTTACCTAAGCTATTTTGGAAAAAAAAGAAGGTGCCCTGACTCGCTCCTGCTCCTCACACCAGCGAAAATTTTTTAGACGAGGTAGTCCCTGCACAGAGACCTAGGTTACGGTAAGTGGCGGCTGCTCCACATTATCGTTCCTCTTTCTTTTTTTTATATTCAGGCAGAGTAGGGGTTGCATGGCCAGCTTTGCTCTTTTTGTGTGTGCTTTTCCCCCCATGTCTGGAGGACGTTGCAGAGGTAGATAATAGCCATGATGATGGAGGAGATTCCCAGGGAGTGGTACTCGGTCGGACTGGCCGTGTAATAATGTGTGTTACCGTAGCCCCCTCCGCCCCCCCCACTCCTCTACAGCCACCAGCAGCACCCACCAAAGTATAACACCGACCGATAATAGTGCTGTGTCCGCGGAATACACTGAAACAAGGTCAACGCATGAGACACGGTGGCCCCTGAGCTCACTAATATTATGATTATGGTTATGGGGAAGGATGCGCAATGGATTCACCTGGCTATCACTCAGTGTGGGTGCGCACGCACGATGGCTGACAAACTTTAGGTCTTATGGCTTTTTTCGTGTGTGTGTGTGTGTGCGCGCGCGGGCTTTCTTGTGTGTGTGTGATGGACCTTTTAACGAGCTACTTTGGATTGACTGGAAATAAACAGCTCGGCAGCTACAATCAAAATCAGAGTCGCTCTGCTCAGGTGGGAGAAAAAAAAGAAAAAAGTCAAGGATTCGTAATTGCTCCAGCAATTAACCCACATCACAGCTTGCCAGTTAGGGCAATGAGCTCATAACAAATGATGTTAGTATGACATCACAGATAAACCCCCGGAGGCTCGGGCTGTCAGTGATTGATCTTCAGCAGTGTTGAGGACTGTTTGAGAGAAAAGCAGAAATAGAGCCTTAAGAAACTGAATGGAAATAAAGAATAATGAGCTTTATGTGAAATCTTTTTATTTAAAGGCCGGGTTTTCACAGGGAATGACCGGCTTTGAACAAATTATATTATTTAACCCAACAATCTGGAAACCGCTGTATGTAATGATTATGTAGTATAACTCCAAACTCTCCTTAATATTGATTATACAGCTCATTAATTATATCTGAGTAACACTTAACACACCCTTATTCAGTCATCTGAGCAGGAGTGTGGGTAGCAAAACTACAGCATTAAAAAAAGAAAAAAAAATATTAAAGCTTTGCTTTCAGGCTTCCCCTTATTGTTTACAAAATATACTGAAATAATAATAAGTAAGTAAGTAGTTGGTGCTTAATACTGTGGGTGTTTGAGGTGGAGCTGTTTTTAAAGTTATACTTTTTCATTTACCAAAGGTGATTAATAATGAAGTGGGTAGAAATGGAGGAAATAAAAATTCTGTCACACAGATTTCAATTTGAATCTAAATAAAATAATTTGAGTCTTAAAAAAAAAGTTATGTACATGAAACCATCTGAGAAGTTTAAAGGTGAAGTAACTTCTGAATTTTGACAGTGGAGCCCAGTATGCACTTACTTATTTTTAATAAGAGGTCCCAAGTCAAAACCAAGTGAATGGAGTATATTTTTCTTGTGCAGTATGCAGCTGAGTTTACCTGTTTTATTTGAAATGTCGTGACAGACTTGAAGGTAACCGCTTTCTATTCTGATCACTTGCTAGTGTAAATAATGCCATGCTGGTTTGTCAGAGGAAGTGTAGGTTTCAGTGAATCAAAGGAATCATTTCTCCACTAGTTGCTCATTTAGGCTCAGTGTACACCACAAGTGACCTTTAGCCTTTGTGGGGTTTTTTTTTTCATTCCCCTGTTCGCACAGTCATAAATGCATCCTGTTTTCTGCCAAGTCTAATTTTTCAGGGCTGCCGTGAGCCTGTCCTGCACTGTGCTGTTCCACCAGGCCACTCTGTGACACACTGGTTTATTGTAGTTGATCATTAATCTATTGGCGCATTCATTCTTCAGCATGCTGTGTCTCTTTACCACTTTTTCCAATTGGTCCAATAGACAGTGCCCCACACTTCACTTAGAAATCATAAATGTCATGAAATTTAATATAGAAGTCTTTTAATGACTCACACCTAGACCTGTCATTAAATAGCCATGGAGGACTAATAACTGAGCCATAAAGGCAATCCACTGTGAATTAGCAGTGGACTTCTGCCAGCATACAAATCTATTGCTTAAATCATCAATAAAATACTGACCATTAGAATCGTATGGAGTATCGCTATATTTTTGGATAATTAAGCCATGTGTGCTTGTTCCTATTGATTTTTATTCCAGCGCTGTGCATCATTAATCAGTTGTTCTAATCCTTTATTGTATTTTGGGCATCGTTTTATTTTTCTGCGCTGTTGAACACAGAGCTGTCTTAAGCCTTGTTTATTATAGATTTCAAAAATCTGTCTATGTGTAATGGTGATTTATCTAATTAAAAATGTCATTGTTCCTAGGTTACCTGTTGACAGGTGATATCAGATAGAAATAAGAGTAAAGAGATTGAAATTAAGCATAAAAATGTTAAAGACATTCTAATAAACTTGACAAAAAGATTTTATTTTTAATTTTTTTTTACTAAAATGACCAGAATAAAAATGTACAGACAGCTGTGATGGACAGTCGACGTAAAACAACCAATTCAACTCTGAAACTGTGACTCAGTCTGAAAGCTCAGCTGTGTGATAAAAATAACAGACTGTGACTTACTGCTAGTTCCTGACCAGTCCCGTCTGTTTGTCTGCTATAATTAATAATTACAGTGAAGTCTCCCCTGTTGTCCCACATGTGTAAATGCACTCAAAACTCACACTTTGTCGACGCTCATGTTGATCCTGCTACTGTGGAGCTGCAGGTATTTAATAAACCCGGAACCCTGTGAACACCTGTAAGCAATGGTCCCTGTTAAAGTTTCCCAAACCTGGATTAGATTAAGGGTGAGCCTCAGGATTAACCCCTTATACACAGGTCTGTGTGTGCTTCATAAGCAGCAGCAGCAGGGCGGTCACAAACCACACGGTGGTAGAAGGGGCACGATTCATTTCTTTAAAACGCCTTCCAGCTGCTCCCTCATTCAGATTTTTACCACAGATGACCTTCCTGAGACAACCTGGGATCTTTTGCATGTTAGGCGAACGTGTTAAGCACTTACTATAGAGCCACTGCGATGATTCATTTCTTTATTTTGAGCTAAAGCGTATGTCCTCTATGGCTTATAATGGTGCCATTGTACTAGTGCTTCATCTAAAATGGAACAAATTAATCACTGAGTATGGTTATTGATGATCATATGCGTGTTGTGGTTACCCTCTGACATTTGTTGATAGCCACATAATGCAGTGTGTGTGTGTGTGTGTGTGTGTGTGTGTGCGCAGAGAGGTGAATCTTTGCGTCAGTCTAGTTAGCTATATTACGCAGTGGTAGAAAGTAACTACATATAGTTTTAAACAAATGTTTCAGATGACTAAGAGCAAGAATATGTGATTTTATTTAAATGACTGTTTGAGGCCAGAGAAGAAAAATGATTGAACATGTCAGACATAAACACAGATTGGGGTGGAGGGTCAAATTTGTGTCCCAGAACACACATTTTCTCCTATTAATCATCTTATGACTTCTCAGTTCTTTCACTTATAACCCTTTTAAAGGAGGCTGTTCTGTACACAACAGCAAAAATTGGCTCCACCTCGGCCACAACAGGAAAAATACAACGCAAGCATTCATGCAACAGATTATCAATCTAGAAATATGTGATAAAAGCCACGGGATCTAAGTACTTTTACTTTGCAAGTGCTACTTATGGAGTGAGGTGTGTTCTGGCTCATTTCTAACTGAGGACTGAATTGCACCTTCTACTGAATGACGCTATAAATCCGGCTAACAAAGTGTAAAGTGCGATACCACAGACAGAGAGCTCAAATCCATTTCAAGTCTGAAAAATCTGCGCATATAACGTCTTTGGATCCAGACTTGTTTTAATGGCTGTAAATTGAATTTCATTTGAGTGTGACAGTCAAATGTTTTGTGTGCCCGTATGTGTTTACATTGGCTGCCATCTGAGTAGTTATATACAGGAGCGCCTTCAGACGAGACGCCAGATTACTGTCATGGTTGCTTGGTTTCACTGGGAGAGGCTTGTTTATGCTCATTTGCTGTCATTGTCCTGAAGAAACCTTTTACCTATACGCTATGTTAAATTAATCAGATCCACTGAACTGTTTTCTGCCCCATTAATGCCCATTATTGCACGTGTTAGTATGTGTGGCACCACCCTTTTATGGTTTGTGCTTAATTTCATAATTAACCCATTTTCTTTTTTTACGAGGCAAGCCCCGCCCTAATCGTTGAATTTATTTTCAGTGCCCCGCCACCCTCTGTGTCCAGACACTGACACTTTTACGCCTGCTATCTGTTTGAAATTTTAATTACTGAACAAGCTGAATGGTTTGTGTGTGTGCTCATGTGGGAACACAGGGACTGAGGTCAGTTTTCCTCATGTGTCTGACCAAAAAAATAAAAAATAAAATAAATCACCACCCACTGTTCTTTCAGTCTAAGTAAAAAGATGCAGTAGTTTTGCTGGGTTGGCTCAATAATTGGTCTCCATCTCCTGTGTTTGAAGCTCACCAATACAAACAAACCACAGTGAAAGTGACTCAAACAAGCTCTTTTGATTCTAGTTACTGAATCATCGTGCACTGACTAAATTTGTTTCCTGCGCTTCGCTGTAAGGGTAACTGAAGGTGAAGCATTGTACACAATTAAACATTAAGTTTGATGGTTTTAAAATAGATTTTTTTTTTAAGTGTTTTGACAAAAGTGTGTGTCTACTTAAAATTTCAGCTACATTTGTAACAGCTGCTGGTCGTGCAGCTCACTGTGTGTTCATAAGCCACTCTGAATGGTAGAAAATATGTTAAAAAGAAACGAGAGAGCGCAAACTATTGAAGTCTGACTTTGAAGTGACACTTCACAAAGTCTGTCTTTGCAGCTTTTTCATGTTTGAACTCTGCTTGATTTTATCCATTAAAAAACTAATAATTGGTCTAACATTTAATCTGGAGAAGCACTGCCATCGTGGTTAAAGCAGCATCCGATGGTCCATTTATCCAGGGCCAAATATTTGGAGTAATCTGCTGTATTTGAACTAATAATGGCTACAAGTATCAGTGTGTGTGTGGGGCAGGAGGACTGACAGACGGATTTCCGATTAAGTCATATGAGTTGGGAGCCTGATTTGAGAAGTTTTCCAACTTGGTTTATATGAATGTGACATTAATATTCTAAGAAGTGTGTCTAACCACCTGTTGGATGCCCACCACTGACTTTCTTTTCAGTTCCTTAAAGAAATATCCAGCTAATATTGTTAACTGTTCTTACAAGTGGTTAAATTCTCTGTGGTGCATTCTCATTTGTTGCATGGAGGGATAGCCAGCTAGAACACATACCTCCACGCTCTTCTTGCAGAATGCTGGCCTTGGGTCCTCCAGTCCCCGTGGATATGATTATGCGGCAAAGGAGCTGCAGATTTCTGTTAGCATCTTCCTGCTTTATTTTTTGCTGAGAAAACTGCCCTTTTGAAATGTAATACATGTTAGTACGCTTAAGGTGACCGCAGCCTCCATTTTCCAAAAGGAGGCCAGTAACAAACTTTTGTCTGCTTTGTTTTTAATCGATTTACCCCTGCAAAGCACTTTGTGGCTGTTGCTGGTATGAAAAAGCACCACAAAAATAACCGTTACTTACTTATTTTACTTACTTTTAAATAAAAAGTGTTGGCATTGAATGCAGTCTCAGCAGATGACCATCCTCTTTTCCCCAGTGAACCAATCGATACCAACCGTCTTAGGTTTTACATCTTTGTCTGAGTGGTATTTCCAAATCAAATCTTGATTCTCCACAAGTGGCTTTTAGAAAATGCAAATTGTTTTCTCGACAAATGATACGTGATTTGTTTTTAAAGTAACAATACGACTGATTAGATAAGCTTCTCAAAAAAGTTGAGGTATTGATTATTTGATGTTGCACAATGCGACAGTCACTTGAGTTGCTTTTCCACAGCATGGAAAGCCTGGCCTGTAACAGGTGCGCTTTAGAAGGTTTTGAATTGATATAATAACTTGGTATTCAACTCTTGCCGTGTGTGGATAATTCAGTGCTCTCAGGCTTTCAGTACCATTTCTTGCCATTTAAACAAGTCTGGTGTTTGGGTTAAGTAGCAAAGTGGCTGCTTTTATGTCAGGTTCTGATTCTTTGAGATTGCATAATGCTTGACCAAAAAAAAAAAAAAAAAAAAAAAGAATGCATTTTAAACCCTTCTGGAGCCTGAGTGAAGATTAAGAACACACCTGAAGATGCTCTGCACACACCAGATGAAATTAGAACAGTAAACTGTGTTTTTTAAATGTTCAAATGCACTTTAAACAAGCTGCTCACAAGAGTTTCAGTGAAAAGTGATTCTGCGTAGGAAATAGCTGAAGTGAATTAGGAAACAGCAGATACAATTTTTGAGGCCGTGACGAAAGACAAAAAAGAAAAGAAAAAAGGTGTGGTTATTAAAAAAGAAAAAGAGGCAGTGGTTCTATAGATAATTTTGCAGTATGACATTGGGTGGTTATAAGCAACACCCAGAACTCTGCTGGTGCCCTCGCCTTTCTCTTTAATGTCAACACCTGCTGCTGCAACTTCTTATAAAGCTCCATCTAATGTGTAATCATGTGCTGATCCTCAGCTCGTAAAATCTGATCTAAGAAAGTAGCTTCCCTCTGCTATGGTGACTAAACTGTAGACATGCATGTCAGATTCACACTAAATTGGTTGTATTGATGCAGCAGATGCAGAGTGGTCAGGTGTTCCACTTTTAGATTATTTCAACCCTTGTGCCATCATTTCACCTGCTGCTCACAAAAGGCTGCAAAATGAGATGTGTTTGATCTAAGGATGCATCCTTACTGGAACCCAAATTTGATAACCATGTAGAAGATTTGCTGAAATAAGACTTAACAGAAAAAAAAAGTTGGAAAAGTTGTTGAGAAGGTGGATGAGGAAAACAGCTGGTGCATGTTGCATTCTGCAGCGTGATTGGTTTCTCTGGTCCCAGCTCTTTTTGGAGACTTAAACAAAAAACGAAGGTCCTGCGTGAGTTTGATTTAAGGATGTAAAAATGTGTAGATAAAATGGAGTTTAGCTTTGAACCCTTTAAGCCTGCTGTTTGATGTAAAACTGATTTATTACAAAAAAAAAAGTTCAAACTTAGGACTTCACATAAGTTTCAGATGCGTTTATTGCCCATGGGGAACATTAAAGCCTCATATCTCCACATGCGCCACATGGGACACTGTTGACACATCCTCATGTCCTTGTTCACCCTTCATGAGAATCTCTGGACGTGCTTTACCAGTCTGGCGGTAGGCTGCTCGGGTTTTTGGTCACGACAAATGACAGTGTGAGGCTGCCCGGCGTCGTAGTGTTGGGGGTGGAGGGCAGTAGCCTAACATCCATCGGCGATGATGTAGCGCCGTGTGTTTTATGTAATGGGACCAAGTTACCTCGCGTAGTGCAGTTATTTAGTTTCGCCACCCACCCTCTGGCTCTCCTTCCACAATAAACAACTGTTTGTCCGTCATCGGAGGAGAAGGTTGGGGGGGTGTCGAGCGAGGCTGGTCCGTATGGGAACTGGTTCAGATTAAGTTTCTGCGAATCGGTGGAAACCCAACCAGGAAGAGCACACACATCTCGCAGGCAGCGCCACCGACCGTCCTCTCTCTTCTCCACTCCTCCCCAGCTCTCCCAGTTACGGAGCTCTGCCATCGCACCAGTCCGTCTCACCCCCCACCCCCCCCTCGCTCTTCCCCGACCATCCGTCCGTCCGTCCGTCCTTCCCTCCCCGCAGATTTGTTCGACGGTTCCCGGCTGGCTGGAGGAAGCGTGGCGGCGAGCCGTAAGTTACCACCTCGATTTTTTTTGGTTGCTATGTGGCCGTGAATGTTTGAAGTTGTTCCGACTGCTCAGCCGTCCACAGAGGGAGCGCAGAACCATTTAAAATTTAAAAATTATTCTTTACGCTTCGTGCACCAGAAGCGATACACGGGGCTGCTGCTACGTGCCATAACCTCCCAGCTCTCAGCTATAGGACTGGGATCGGAACAGCCACCGCGTCGCCAATAAGGAATCCGGTCAGAAAATGTGATCAGGAGGGGTGGCTGCCCTTTATTTTGCTTGGTGTGTGTGTGTGTGTGTGTGTGTGTGTTCTGGTAGCACCCCCCCCCCCCCCTCCCCTCCCCTCCCCTCCCCTCTCTTCCTCAACCCGTATTTAGAGCCTGGCTGGCTACTTCAGATGGGCAGCTACGTCAAGCTGTACTGTATCCCATCATACTGTATCCCTCGGCCACCGTATATATATTCACGCACTTAGTATAAATATGTGCATCCAGGCGTGCACGTCTAGCAAACCG
>VUQJ01018453.1:42753-54220 GCA_015108635.1 Andinoacara biseriatus | reverse complement strand
GTCAGACTGTGGCCGACAAAATCCAACATGTTAGAAGAATCTTGTCAGGCTTCTACTGTTAATGAGACTTCTATCGGGATGAAGTCTCTGGCCTTGAACGTTCTCACACTGCAGAGAAATCTGCATCAACCATCAGGCCTCTCGCTGCATTGCGCAGGCATACTAGTCTGAACAGATGCCCCAGCCTGTTCAGCTCCATGCCGAATGAACTGGGAAAACATTAAAAAGCTTAACTCTGATAAGACCGGGGATAACCGATAGCATCATTCTGATCTAAAGCTCATTTAGGGAAATGTTTAAACTTTAAAGCCAACATCTTTGCACTGTTTAACACGAGGAGAATAGAGAGACAAGCAGTCACTGTAAATATGCATATCAGTTGTCTTTAAGGGGGAGGATATCATTATCCGATTATAACTAATTATGGAAAGTATGGTGTAGGACAAGAAGCTCTTGTGGGTTGGGAAAAAAAAAAGTATTTGATTAACAAAAAAAAGGAACGTTGAATGATGGAGAACTTGTAATTGTATCCTCCTGCAGTGAGCTTTCTATTCCTCGTGGTGCAGAAAGTATCTGCAGGGTTATTAAGTGGAGATATTAGTCTTTAAAAGTTTAACCAGTCTCATTAGGCAGTACGTGAACGTCCATCTTTACCGCTAAAAAAGGAGAAGTAATGATCTCTATATAGGCATTATTTTAAAACACAAACACATTCAGTGTATGAATCACTCGTTGCTTGTTTATGTTACAGTTTCACACGGAGAACAGGGAGCATTTGTGCAAACACTTTCTGGCTGCTGCTAATTAGCTTTAATTGTTAAACAATTTTCACGGTGGGCTTTGGGAATCATAGCAAATTGTATTGTGTTGCAGATGCAAAGATGCTCTTTCTTTACATAACAGGAGTACTTAGAAAAGTCATGGGAAGCCATTCAATTTAAAATGATTAAAAGTGTCACGCTGTCTTATTTTTTCCCTCACTTATGCTTATTGTGGTCACACACAGATTTTTTTTTTTTTTACTTTTTCCTGTCAGACTAAACACTGCAGACTAAACAATTGGCCTTAACAAGCTGTTACTTGCCTGCTGTGTGTACATGTGGCAATAAGGCAATGAGCAGGGTGAATGAATGACACAGTGCATCAGTTTCTCCAGTGCGACACAAACCCATCATGACGGGAAAATCTCAAACACGCATACAATAGCTGCAGCTCACCATATGATCTGATTACAAAACCATTCAGCTGAATTTATTCATCATTAAGTTTCTTTATGTATCGAATCAGATGTTGGATTTAAATCTTAGCTGAGGGCTTATGTAAAATAGTCAGTGTGTGTGTGGCTCATTTGCATCTGCATTTTTTTTTTTTTTACTTTGTCCCTCACTGCTGCAAAATATTCCTTTTAGCTTTGTCTCATGTTAAGTTATAACTGTTGAAAACATTTGAAATAATCTTTGGTCGCAGTGTTGTCCCTAACACACAGCATATCATCGCCTGTTCTGATGTTGTTCTGACCAGTCAGTGTGATTGAATGATTCGAGCTAATGTTCACAGGAAGGTCTTTATTAGATTGTGAGTTACCGCTTAACATCCACCATGTCACTAGCAACCCATATATGGTTGGGATAAAGATAGGGTTAAGGTAGCATCCATCACTTTGTATGGAATTGTTACCCAAATGGAAAACCATAAGATGCTTACATCTTAGGCTGCAAGGTAAAAGTGCATGTAGAGTACTGCGCAAAGGTCTTGCGACACCCTTCATTCCTTTGTTTTTTTTGCTTCAAAGGAGCCAGACTTTCTTGTAATTTTTGTAAAGTGACCTTGAGCAATAGTTCTCAGGCTTTCTGAAGGGCTTTCAAAGTTTTTCTTTGGTCAGTGTCGGCTTCATCACTCATTTTCAGTCCAGTACCTGAAAGGCGCCTAACTCAAGCAATGAACCGGTGTTGCATCTACATGTAACAGACAATTTGGCAAAGAACCAATTTTCATTTGTATTTTTTGGACACTTACTATTACTAGCAGCCTGTCACAAAACACATAATTTGTTTTCAGTAACTGAATCTATGAACAATGCCAGCGATAACACAGTTTGACAAACATAAAATAGCATTTTTGCACCAACAAGTTGAGGTGGGTTCCAAAGAGCTATTAGTTAAAAACTGCACAGTGTGCACTGTGTCCTTAAAGAATTTGAGGAAACTGGAGAAGTGGAGGAAAATCCAGCAAAGACCTTACACAGGACCTGAGAGTGGAAGGGTAACTGTCAAGAAGCCACTCTTAAGGGAAGTGGGGAAAATGCTGACGTGTATCTCACATTACACAAGAACTGGACTGAAGAACAGTGCCAACAGGTTTGATAGAGTGATGAATTCAAATTTGAACTTTTTGGATCAAATCATAATCGATATGTACAGAGGGGGTCAGGAGAGCGGTGCAACACTGAGTGTCTACTAGGGGTGGGCGATATGGACCAAAAATAATATCACGATATTTTTTTAGCTGAATGGCGATATACGATATATTTTTTTCTTCCCAAAAGGTACTAACAAAAAGGCACTTCTGAGTCACAGGGGCACTTTTTTTTTTAAAAACATTCAGTTGTAGATGTACATGAGAAATTGCTCAAAAATAAACTATTGGCATGTTTAAATAAATTAATCAAATAAATTAATACTTTTTTCCTCTATAACAAAACACTCACAGCTGTGCTGTTAAAATGTAAACAGAAAAGATACTGAGCAAAAACAGCAAAAGGCTGATTTATTCTTTAAAAACCAGTCTGCAGTAAAGTAGACTTCACCAAAGTACACACAGCAGGTGTGTACTCCTGTACAGCCAGTACTCTGTGCAAATAACAAAACATGTAAACAGACTGAATGAACAATATTCCTTCAGTCACAAAGGTTCGCGCTAGCTCACTAACTCCATAGACACGTGCACGGACGTATTAAAGCAACGGGCCCACCTGCTCAATACGGCGTCTACGTGTCAGGCGGCTGCATCACGAACACATGAAAAAGACTCACTTCCGTCATTAAGGTCATGTGACTTACGGTACATGGTCTACAAAGCACAGTGGAGGCTCTGTCATGGTTTGGGGATGCATTTTAGCCAGTGGTGTTGGGGATCTTGTCAAAATTGATAAAATGATGAAAACAGAACCATTTTATTCCACCATGCAGTACAATCTGGAAAGTGTATGATTGGCAATGGCTTCATTTTACAACATGACATTGATCTTAAAAACATTACTAAACGCCATAAAAGCATACCTGGATAGAAAAACACACAGTGGAACATCATCATTCACGTATTGGCCTCCCCAGAGCTCGGGGAGACTTCATTTAAAGTCTTTGTATAAAGTGGCTAAAATACAACCATACTCCAACAATCTCACAGGGTGAGTTATGGCTAGAGTTTGTTTGAGATCTGTTTCATACAAAATTAGTACAAAAGTGAGAGTTTTGACCACTTGCCTCTTCACTCTAGGCCACACAGAGAAGCATGTGATGACTCACGCAACTCAGAAGGGTTCCCTCGGACACAGCCAAAGTAGTCCAGAGTGGTGGGACGACAGCTGTCTTTGGCCACATGGTGGTGCTATGTGCAGCGCCTGGCCTGAGCGCACACTCCGATTTGGCAGGACAAAGAAGATAAGTGAGGTCACCAGAAAAGACAAAGACATGACCAAGAGGATGAATGACAAGAGGGAAAAGGCAGAAAGATCAGATCAGAAAAGAAAGCTAAATCGGAGGCACGTCAAGAAACGGGACAGGAAAATGTACCCTTTGCGAGGGAGGGCTGGGAATTCAGATAGTGAAGGGCTCAGCTGCCATGTCCTCCTAACTCGATTGGAGGAAAACCTTCGTGAAAAGCAGAGGTCTAAGGAAAGCAAAAGAAAGGATAGTCACAGACGGTTATCTCACAAATCCAAATCCAAAAAAGGGAAAATCAATGAAAGAAAAGGGGCAAAGTCGTCACCAAAAAACAAATTAAAAACAAGCAGTGCAAGTTATGGCAAGAGTGTTGGGTTGGGAGTCCCTCAGCCACGCAAACGTAGACTGGCTTCTCTCAATGCTGAGGCAGTGAACAGCCTGTTGCTAGAAAGAGCCACTGATCCCCAGTCAGCAGCCAAACAGGCCAAGAGACAGGAGGAACCCATAAATGCAGGGCCTTCACTGGACGCAGATCAAGTTAGATTTAGTGTCCATGGAAGTCTGAAGGCTTCACGAGGGACTAGCAGTAAAGGCTCCACATTTCAGGAACTTGAAGTGTGCCAAAGCTCTAAGCCGGCCAAGAAGGCCAGAGTTAGCCGAGGTGATGAAAGTTTGGGGATGAGTCAAGAGTGCCTTGACGCTCCTGCACCGAGACGGTTGGCTGGACTTAATGCTGCAGCCCTGCTGAAGTTAACCAGTTCTTCTGCTACCAGTAAACAGAGAGTAAAATCTGCACCCACCGCTACTGCTACATCAGACTGTAAGGCTTCCATCGCAGTCCTGACCCCAAAGTCGCACTCGAGAGTCAAACTTCAACATAGGGGACGCACACAAAAGCAGAAGGGGAAAAAGTTGCCTGCCCTGCACAGTGGCTGCACAGCTTGCAAGAAGAAGGCAGGCTTTGAGCCAAAGGTGGAGTGGGAGACGAGCGGCTGCACCCATCGACTGACCAAACCAGGCTACCAGTCACGCAGCATGCTAGCGTACCCACTGAAGCAAGTCAAGGAGGAGCAGCTGGAGACTGAGCTGAGCCCATACTACTGCTTTCCCACGGAGCGCTCAATGGACTACTGTCACGGTTTGGCCTTTTTTCTAGGCCAACAACCCTATGGAGAATCAGACGATCAGCCACTTAACTCAGCTATGACCCCTGTGAAGCGCGAGTGCCTAGTAACCTCCCCATCACTGACACATCCCCTCCCACACACAGCCCTCACCCTCAGCCCTCACCCCTGCCTCTGCACCGCCGAACACTGTTTCTCCAGCTATTACGTCCACATCGCCCACCCGACGCACACTGGAACAACTTCAGCCACCATGACCTCACGACCTCTGAACTTGCCCCCCTCCAGTTTGTGCCCCAATCAAATGAGTGGCTCCAAGCTGCTGGGACGGCAGGTGTCACATCCATCGGGGTTAGCCCACCCTGCCTACTGCAACTCTGTGGCTTCACCCTGTTACGGTGACGCATGTGGGATCGGTGGCTATACCTACAGAGCAATGCCTCCCGTCACCAGCAGGGGCTGCTCTTTTCGCACAGGATGCACTGGATGCACGCACAATATCAAAACAGGTGAGTGGATTGACACTTGACACAAGACTTTGTCTCATTTCCTAAATTCATGTTAATTATCACTGTCTCAAGTGGCTTTTTGGAGCCATTTGAGTATTTGCTCACACTGATGGCAAGCTCTTCTGTGACAGCCATTTTTTTGCCTTTTTTTACTGGTATTATGAAAGAAACCTTTATTCCAATGTTAGACATTAAGCTCTTACTTAAACATCTAAAGAGTCCTTTGTTGATAAATGATGTGCCTCAAGCCAGTTGTGAGGCCAAGCAAGTGTAGTGTTGCTGTTTTATGCTGTCCTTTTTTCTTGGCACGGGCTTTTAAATTGCTGACAGCTTGAGGTAGCTGCATTAGACGTATGTGGCTGAGGAGCTTCAGGCTTATTGTAATGGTTTTGGTTACAAATGTGTTGCGTATGTAGTTGGACTGATAAATAAGATACAAGAAGCAGGTTAATTTTATGTTTTGTTATTTTGTTATTCATCTGTTATTTTGTCAGAAGTTCATTTGCTCAGCTTAACTCTCACCCGTTCTCTGTTTCAGAGGGTTACCTCTCCCCTCAGGATGATCACAGCCCTTCCCTTCTGGTTCCCCCCACCATGCCCATGTCCAGCTGCCCTCTATCCAGCGTGCCCACTTCCACCCAGACTAAACCCCACCTACTGAACCACCTGTCTGGAAGAGACCAGACCCAGGCTAGGCTAAAGCTGGCCAAGGAATGCCCACAGAGCACCAAGCCCTCCAGTGACTCTCTGTCTGTGAGCCGCACAGAGCTACCGACAAAGCAACCGCCACCCGTGCCAAGCCTCAGCAGCACCAAACAAAAGAGAGTCAGCCGCAGACGTGCCACCAATGGCTGGCTGCCTGTTGGAATGCCCACAGAGAGGGAGGTCTTCATTGCGGTAGGTTATTTGAGAGAACATCTTTGTACGGTGAAGATGAGCAAGAGATTAGAGAGCTTCTTGACTGGTTGTAGCTCTAGGAGGTCTTCTCCTGTGTTCCAAATACCCTGCCAGAGGAAACCTTTGCACCAACTCAAGCTGCCTTCCAGAAGGACAAAAGAAATTGGCTCTTGAGGGAATAGATAATTGTGTTTTGACCATACAGCTTTGTGTGACCGATTCCTTTTTGTCTTTATAATGAGAATTATATCTTTTCTTATTGTATTTGCGTGTGTGTGTGTATCAGGGAGAGGATGAGACAGCCCTGCGGCAATGTTACGAAGGAGTCGAGAGGGACGGTGAAGTGATACGCGTCAGAGACACTGTGCTGCTACGATCAGGCCCCAGGAAAAAATCTCTCCCATATGTTGCCAAGATATCAGCGCTGTGGGAGGACCCCAAAACAGGTAAAGAAGATCAGGAGAAGTGGAGAGATTATGAAGAGATACAGTGATTCGTGTGTATGGATGGACGGCCGAGGGAACATATGGCCAAGATTGTTTACCTGTGTGTGTGTGTGTGTGTGTGTGTGTGTGTGTGTGTGTAATGTGATCCCTCAGGAGAGCTGATGATGAGTCTTTTCTGGTACTACCGACCTGAGCACACACAGGGAGGCCGAGATCCCAGCACACACTGTGAGGTGAGGCACAGATTTTTTTTCCAGTTGTGCAAACAAACAGTAACGGCACAAATCTGTGTGTATGTGAGGCACAAAAAAAATAATAAAATAAAATGTCCAATCGACATTTGTGGAAATTAAATTTTTTTTTTGATTGATTCCATTAGCATATGATTATATAATCAGTGCTTTCTAAGGAAAAGAAAACAACCTTATGAAATAAATAATTGTGTGCATGTGAGTAAATTAATTCAAAATATGCAATCTACAATATTGTGCAAAAGTCCTGAGTCACAGTTCATTTCTTTATATTTTGCCAGGAAAATCAGAAATAGGTGCAGCAATTTATTCAAACATACACAAACACACACACACACGAAAAAAAGCATATAAGGTAAAAACAGAGTTTGTGCAATTCTAACAAGCTTGAAAGTCAATATTTGGTATGACCACCTTTATTCTTGAGCGCCTTGAGGCGAGTGTTGCGATTTGGTGCTGTATAAATAAAATTGAATTGAATTGAATTCTTCAACACAGCCTGAACTCTCCGAGGCAGCTTTCTTGTCATTTCTTTAAGTAGTCATCAGGAATAGTTCTCCAGGCTTCTTGAAGGACATTCAAAGCTCTTCTTTGGATGTTTTTGCCTTTTGTTATGTTTTCCATCAGGATGAACTGCTTCAATAATGTTGAGGTCCGGGCGCTGGGGAGGCCAATCCATAAGTGATAGTCCTCTGCATTGGCAGTGTGTTTAAGATCGTTGTCACGTTGAAAAATGAAGCTGCGGCCAATCAGATTTTTTCCAGATGGTATTGCATCATAGATGAAAATCTAACAGTACTTTATAGTTTACGCTTCCATCAATTTTGACAAGATCCCCAACACCTCGGGCTGAGATCCAGCCCCTGTTCAGCTTTACAGATGAGTGTAGACACTCACTGTTGTACCACTCTCCTGACCTCCACTCTACATATGAATTTAGATTCATCACTCCATTAGACCTGTTGCCACTGATTTTCAGTCCAGTTCATGTGTAATGTGGCATCCCTCAGCCTTTTCTTCCCAATTCCCTTCCTTAAGAATAGTTTCTTGACAGACACCCTTCCACAGAGACCATTTCTGATGAGGCTGTAGTGAACAGCAGATGGATCAGCCGAAGGACCAGATGCATCTCTGAGGTCCTGTGTCAGGACTTTGCTGGATTTTTTTCCTTTTTCTTATGGACATGACTTTCAGATACTGTTCATCAGCTGTAGACAGATTTTAATGCCTGACACTTCTTCTTTTGTCCTCACTTGTCCAGTTTCCTCAAATCTTTTAAGGACAAACTGCACACCATGCTGAGATATGCCAAATTTTCAGCTAATAGCGCTTTGAAAATCACCTTGTTGGTGCAAAAATACTATTTTATTCAAGGATTCTTTATTGTGATTCGAATCATATTTCCATGCAGTGGACTGAAATTCTGTCCTCAGAATCATCCCAGTGTTGTCCTTGTAATAGTTTTTCAAGTATATTAAAGAAGAATAAATATAAAGTAACAATCATCCTGTGACTTTGTTTGAAAGTATTATTTGTCAGATTGCTGTTTTTGTGAAAGGAATCGTTTCTCATATGGCCACTTTTTACTGCAAAGTCTTGGTCGGCTGATTAGCTGCCATCTTAATCAGAAAAATTCTGCTTCATATTATAAGTTACTGCACTCGTTCTCCTGTTGGGTTGGGGAACATCTTTTTTTTCCAGCCTCTAAAAGGGGGAAAAAGTTTTACAATCACATGGTTTTATTTTGTTTAATACATGTAATGTGGGAGGAAAGTTTTTCTGATCAGAGGTACATGTATAATATCTTATAAGTTATCCTGTTACAATGTGTGTAAGAAAATTATGTGCAGAGAGGAGGAACACAAAATGGCCTGTCGCTCAAATATTTACACTCTGACTGTTGCTGGAGGCATCATTATCTTTCTCTCAGCAGTCCTGAAACTGTTGATAGCTGGTTTGCTTTTCAGGCTGACCACAAAGCCAAAAATGATGATATCTCTCTGACCTCAGACTTGCACAAGCCAAGAACAGGGAAGATAAACAATTTCACTTCTTTTTCACAACAGCACGTGTCGTGTAGAGCTGATTTTGTGTGTGTGTGTGTGTCCGAGAGTGTGTCTCTGGCTGCATGTAAGGTAGAAACAGGCACACTCCTGTTGCTCACGAGCAATTACAGTTCCTACTGTGCTCACAGTAGAAAAGTGTCATTTCTCCACTATTCTCTGAGCACAATAGGAAACACTTAACAGAGATGTGACTCTTTACACCCACTGTTGATTTCAGAATGAGATTTTCGCCTCTCGGCATCAGGATGAAAACAGCGTGGCCTGCATAGAAGACAGATGCTATGTTCTCCCGCTAGCCCAGTACTGTAGGTAAGTTAACGAACGCGAGCGCCTCGGCGATGGTTGTTAGTGGAAAGTCTTTTCACAAGGTGTGGAGTTCAAAATTAACACCTCGGCTTCCACGACACGTGGGAGCCTGTTTTTTTTTGTTGTTTTTTTTAAATATCACACATTGGTGGCGCAACAACTGTTAATGAAGTTGCAGGAACACAAGGCTGTGAACACTTGCACAACTTTTGTGTATCTCCTGTTTCAAGTTGGGAGTGTTTTAAGTCGAGGCAGAGAGGCAGAAAGACTCCAGTGTTGGCCTTTTTATGGATTTCCTCTCCTCTCCTTTTTTCCTTTCCTAGATTTTGTGCCTTGGTGAAGCGGCGTGCTGAAGGTGCCCCGCCTGGCAGTGCCAGCATGGTGCCCTGCCGCCCTGACTTTGCCCCCCCTTCCCACCGCTGTGTGCCCACAGACGTCGACCCTGAGTTGGTGTATCTCTGCCGGCACGTCTACGATTTTCGTTACGGTCGCATCTTGAAGAATCTGCAGTAGAGGGCCGAGGGCCATTGCACCTTTTGGATTAATCATCATGAAGCAGGTTCCACCCTCCTGCACAAAGAAGAGGGGGCTGAGGGACTCAACACCCTTTTCCCCCAGTGAGCACCTCACATCAGAGGAAAGGGGTTGATGATGGGGTGGGCATTTTTTTGTTTTTGTTTTTTGTTTTTTTGAGGGAAGCAACAATTGTGACCCAATATGAAGCACAGATCCCTTTAGCTGAAATGTGATAGTTAAATGCATCTGAGACAGAGCACCAATATTTTCTGGTTTTGGAAGAGCGAAGGAGTGATAATTCATGCATTCATTTCTCTTTTTTCCTAACTTCCACCACACTCTGAGGTTTCAGCCCCCGATTGCTTTCCTGCCAGGATTGCTGAACACCAGGCCGAGCTGGGCTGCTGTCAGGACTGTGTTTCCCCTGAAGCATCTTAGCACAACAATCATGTTTGTTCCATTTGTAAGCCAATGGCTCAGGGATGGTCCGGCACCGAGGTGCTGCCGGCGAATGCAAGCCTGCGCTGCCTGCTCAGCATAAGCGGTGTTCAAGCAGCAAGAGTGAAGGAGCGGCTAATGGAGAGTGTCGTCTTATTCTTCCCGATTTTGGGTTTACGAGTGTGCGTGTTTGAGAGAATGGAGAGCGAGCGTCGTCAGCGAGGATAAGTGGATGAGTGTGGGCATGTGTGATGCTTTTTAAGGAGGCTTTCAGGCAATCAAACCAAACAAGCAGCTTTAGAGAAAGCGGAGCTTCCTTCCCCCTCCTGACGCTGACAGAAGCAGTTTCATCTCCAGTGATGATCTGCGCAAAACTAAAACGCTGCACCTGAGACAGATCTTTCCATACCAAACTCTGCTCTAGAGCAGAGCGCTTTTAACTTTGTGTCAGGACACCAAAATGTCTTGCAATAGATTTGAATCTGTAAAAACACACACGACAAAAGCCCCAGCTAGGTGTTGAAGCAAGCTATAATCTCGGCTACTTGAAGAAGAGGCTCTGCTATGGGTTTTCAGTTGGGTTTTTTTTTTGTTTTTTTGTATATACTTTTTCACCTTTACTTGTTCCTGTGACTTGCCTTATGACCTGCAGGGAGAGCGTCAGGCAGCTAGTCTCACCACATTAAACAAGGAAGTGGTAGAGCAGGTGCAGCTGCAGTCTTGGCTCTGGTTCAGCCTGCGTGGCTGGCTCACAGCTGTGGAGACACGTGGCGAGTGCACCGCTTCGGAGGAGCAAAGTGCGAATGATGTTTTGACAGCCAAGGGTCTGAAAAGTTGGGGGGGGGGGGGGGGGGTCTTTGGTGATTTTTCACAGTGAAAGGTTGCAAAGAAAGCGCATCAAATTTTCACTTTTGTGAAGCGCGGTTATTACACGTTCGGCATTCTCTGTAACCTCGTAATAGGAATAATTTCTGATTCTTTTTTCTGTCGACCGACTAATCATTGCAGCTCTCCACTGGTCGCCGTTGCATTTCGATCTTTTCGATTTCACACCACTTTTTCTTTCTACCCCCCGCCAAGATAAACCAAAGGATGTCACACAAGCCAGAATTCCCATCTCCACCCTCACGCTTCTCTTCGTCAGCACTTCTTGTCCTTACTCCCTTGTTAAATTGCACTAATCCATTCCTTAATTGCTACAAATGTGTTCAACTTCCAGCTACTTAATATCTTCGCAGGGTGGGGTGGGTGG